>CM046450.1:99615496-99885959 GCA_025506515.1 Flaveria trinervia
ATGATGAATTTCACTTATGTATTATGTACACCAACCAGACGTTGGGTGATGGCTAGCCATTAGATGGTGCAGGACCGGTGAAGGGGGTCAGTTACAACACAACAACATAAAGAGGAGATTAACTGGAACTTAATCAAACAGTAAGACTGGATTAACCATAATAAGATACTAAGAACACAAGTAATGTAAGAGACAGAACACAAGTGTTTAGTTTTCAAGAATGCAGTATATTGTTTTCTCTATGTTCTATTACAAGTGTTACAAAGCATAATGGAAAGATACAAGAACATGAGATACTTATACTACATCCTACAGCCGGCTATACTTTGAAAGCCAGCTGGATACAATTGACTAGACACAAAACAAAATCAACTGTAGAGTCAAAAGACAGATTGCCTTTTGACTAGTGACTATGACATGCCATAGCTCACATCCTTATCTATTACAAAAAGGATAAAGTACATGAAGTAGAAAGTTACAGACTCAAGACCTCAATGTACAGTTACTAAAAGCATGGACCTTTTCACCAACTCATGTAAGTTGGTGACCTTACAGAGATGCAGCGGAAAGGTGTCCAGCTTTATGAAAAAGTACATCAGATAAAGCATGTGTTAAAAGTCTTCGGAAGAAATCTGTCTTCATGAGTTTGAAGCTTCGGAAGACTTTGTCTCTGAGGCTTCGGAAGACTTCATATTTGGCTTCAGAAGATATTGGTCTTGGCTTCGGAAGATTTCACACTTAGAGTATTTTCTGTTGCATGTGTGAAACTTCCTAAGCATTCTTCTTCAATGCACTTGTGTAGCATGCTGGACAGACTTTGGATGTTTAGGTTGCATCAGCCTCTTCATTAATCTCTACAGATGGCTATGTGTTGCCAACCCAAGTAGAAATTTGTCTACGTGTTTTATAGATGTCTACCCTTGTAAAGTTAATTGTTGTTGACATTGATCATCTATTGGCTATCCAAAGCACGGTAATGAGTTACTAAGGACTTGGTATCCCTTCTAAAGTTTATAAGTTGCATCCACTCACCTACCATTAGTTCATACAGATCTGAATCAAAATTTCCACCAAGCAGAATAGTTTTGATGATAGTGGTTAGATTGGTGGAATTCCAAGTGGCCTTGATGATCATAGTTGGCAGATGGCGATGGTGGTGTTATGATGTGTTGTGGTGATGGTGGCGGTGGAGTGTGCCCATGTGGAGAAGGTGGTAGTGGTGTTGGCTGTCGGTGGAGGTGGTAGTGGTAGCGGAGAAAGAAGATAGAGAATAGAGTGACAAATTAAAAAGTGATAGAGTGATCACATTTTCTATAAATCATTTAAGCCTATGGGGTACTTTAGTTTTTTTTAAATCTAACAGAATTTTTATGTTAGCAATTTTAGTCAAAATAATAAAAGTCGAAACGATTTACAAAACTCAAGCTAAGAGTGAAGACAAATTAAAGGATGAAATTCAAACGATGATTATTTACAAAACTTGAGGACAAAAACCGAAATTAATTTTAAAATACTCTTTGCAGCCCTTGAATATAAGTCATATCTACCAAACCATATAAATCCTTGTGTCTTGTGTTCGTTTATTTTTATCACCAATTGTGTATGTTTGCAATACTCGAATTCCTAACATAGAAGAATGTTGCTTGTATATAAACTTTAATGCATCCAAATGCGGACACAGTAATTTCATGTCACTCTCATAATCAAATAATTTTGTTAATATAATACTTATTGAGAAAAATAAACTCCGCACTTAAAAGTGTATAGAAAATAACTCCATAAGGTTGTGTAGCTTCTTTTATGAACTGATATGTAATAAATATACTTTTTAATAATACATATTATTCCTCATTTGAAGCATTTTTGTTACAAATTCATTTACTTCTACACTTGTTTGTGTTATATTTAAATGTTATAGTCCCCGATAGTTATTTGATGATTTTTTGTTGAAAAAATGAAAAAAAAAACTAAAGTTTGTGAAGAAAAGCTCCTGACTTGGGCATGTAGGGCCCCTACATGGCCATGTCACTGTGCAGCATTATGTTGTGAAAAACTACAGCCTACACTACCCCATCACTTATCTCACATGGCTATGTACGGAACAGAATCGGGATTTTAACCTAATTTCACCCCCATTTCAACATAACTTTTAAATTAACTCAAACCCTAGCCTTACTCACCCTTTATGTGATTTTGAGTCTACTTCAAGAGTTATAAGAGATTTGAAGGCCAAGATTGAATATTTCATACTTTCAAGAAGGATCTAACATCATCCACCCCATTTCACTCAAAATTGGTTTGAATTTCTCTAGATCTACTATATGTTGTTCAATGTTTTTAAGTTTAGGTGTGTTTTTGTAAGCCTTATGGGCTAAACACTTATGATCACTTGGATTAGATTAAACTTATCATGATTTAACAACTCGTACATATTTCTTGGTGATGTTTATGTTGATGCTATGATGAAGCTTGATTAATTTTCAATGATTGTGTGTGTTTGTTCTAGCTTGATGAAATGTTCAACCTTATGGGTGTTGTAAGCATGTTATGTCATGTTCTTACAAGACTTATGCATATAATTGCATATTTTGTATGTAAACTTGTGATATTTGACTAGAAATGGTGAATGAAGGTTAATGGTTTAATAGAATTGGTTAAATGTGCATCTTTATGCTTTTGTTTGAGAAAACCATGGTGTATGTCATAAATCTCTCTTGTCATTGGTTATGAATTGTTTTGTATTCGTGGTTTAAAGTTTATGAGTTAAGGGGTAATTGTATTTTTGTCTATTTTACCCAAGTTGAGGTGGTTATTATGTGTTTATTGTGTTAACTTTTCCAAAGATTTATTGAATTAGGTAACCCAAACGGAAGTCTAATTCATCTTTAACATCGACATAATTGTATCATTAGTTTCTAATGCATAACTTTAGGTGGTTATTGTGTGTTTATTGTTCTAGCTTTCCGAATGGTTATATGTCTAGATATCCTTGACGGGGGTTTAGGCTACTTCCACGTATTATGTGTAAAAATAGTCTCATTTTGAGTTTGTGATAGTTGTTAACTCATTGTTAAGTGGAATCAAAATCCAAGTGATATTTTTAATTGATTATGTATCTTTATCTTTACTACCTTATTTTGTTAGTTTAGCTTGCTAAGCATTTTAGTTAATTCAATATTTACAAATCCAAACTTAACTGATCGGTTAAATAGTAATAATGATTTAGTATTGGGAGTCATTGTGTTCATGGATCGATACTCGGTTATTACCTAAAACTATATTATTACATGATATGTGTACTTGCTTATTGTGTGTAGTTGATTTAAGAATAATAACCGTTTCTTAAATTAAAAATCAATTGTGTGAAAAATCCTTACTAAAAATATATATAGTTTACACACGTCATCAATGAAAATACATTATTAGCTCTTCACTTATTATACGCGGGATTTTATTCATAACTATTTGATTGGTGAGTATAACATTTTACAATCGAAATATTGTTTGTGTCCAGCTAATATCTACACGCATATATATCACGCATAATTATCGAATTTCACATGCTAGGTATAAACATAGATTACTTTTAATGATCAACGCAGGTCACATTAACTTAAATTAAGGAGCTAAGATTTTTGAGGAAATTAAGGCTTAAATCAAGATTTTGATAATGACCTATTATGGGTGTTCAAAGTCACTATATTATTCAACTAATATCCCATATATTAAACGAGTTGAATAAATAAAATAATAAATAATTAGTAATAAAAATTTATGATTTATAAAACCATGTTTGAATATAAAATATGATTATAATTGCATATCAATAATTATTTCAAGTAAATAAATAATAGATAGGTTATAGATAGATACATATATAGATATATAGATAGTCTAGAAACTCGTTAATTAAACGGATTATAGTAGTAATAAACAAGAAAAGTTACAGTACGATATTTTAATATAAGATATGTATAAAATTATATATACGTACTTGTTCAAGAGATAAAACAATTATATTATTTTTAACTCTCTTATCTAAATAATTTCATTTTTAAATATTTGTTTTAAGATTTTCTTATAAAAATTATTGTTTATTAAAAGCTCAAGTTCTAACTATTCTGGTTGGTTTAATAAAACTACTTTTAGACAATTCCATATTTTTTATAATTATTCTAAAAAAGGACTTATTTAAAATATTTTGTTTAACAAGATTCACTATTTTAGAAAATATATAAATTTTAGTTTTCTTAATAAAATTTATTTTAGAAACATAGTTTGATTTTTTTAAATGTAAATGAGATAAAAAAATATATCAATTGACCAAATTAAGTTTTATAAAGAGAGAGAAATTGTTTGAGTGCTTAAATTATTTTAATAATTTTTTTAGAGAGAAAATAAAGTAAGGATGTTTATAAGAATAACAAGTGTCAAAAGTTGATTTAAAAAGATGACAAGTAACAAAAAAGTTCTTTTATTAATATCTATGGACTACAGATTTCGAAATTAAAACATCTTGATGACGTGTTTTTTACCAATATCGTCATACATATTCATAATACTTTTTTTGTAAGTTGTGATATTTATACATTTATGCCTACCAAATTTTTACAAATTTTAATTTATATATTTACTCCAATTTTTAACAATGTAATAATATAGAAAAACAGACGTCAACAAAAAATGGTTTAGACTTGCTAATATGAGTTTTTATTTAATATGTTAATTTATACTATATTACTTTTCAGCTACGACTATAACTAATTTATATGTTTTAATATCATAAAAGTTGATGCTAATTTTACCAAACACACCATAACAGTTAATTACGTCATTTATTGATTTACATATTTAACTAAACCACATAACAAACAAAACTTTATGAGATGGAATTCTAAAAACTCGATTACAACTTTGACTACTACGTGTTAATTAGTTTTTCTCCTGAGCTACGTGTCAACAGTTTGGTCATTTTTCCTGTCGCTAAGCGTTATAAGTTTTGTTATTATTGTCTCAGCTCACGATAACCATAAAAGTAAATACCAATCTAGTTCCGATAATATCGATACCGACAACGATGATGTTTGCTCATAATCAGTTAGATGCATAAAGTTACTGCAACATTACTGCACTTGTTATAACATCGATCCAAAAAGTACACATTTTGAATACAACTCCATTTTCGAAAAGAATTATATCGAAACATTCACAAAAATAAGTTTTAAAATCTTTAAATATAAAGAAGGTTTGAACACACCATAAGAGTCGATTGAGTCAAATCGCAAAACATCGATCGATTTTGGGAGAGAAAGATGAAAAGTCTCTTTGCTTGAGAGAAAGAAGATAAGCATAGCTCATGAGAGTTGCCGGTATTCGTTCATGTAGAGTTTCTTTTGAAGGATATATTTCATTTTAATTTGAGATTGGATAAATATGTAATTAAATAGGTTAATAAGTGGATATATACAATTCCCCTTTAAATGTTACTCCAAAAAACAATTTCAATAATTTCCTAGTTCCATAAGAACAAGTTCATCTCAAAATTTATTAGTATTGTTCATCATTTTTTAGAAAATCTAAGATATGCTAATTAAAAGGTGTTTCTTAATCTAACCTTTTCAAAAAATTCTTCTATATGTTATCATACATTTTTATTTCAGTTACAGTCGTCCATATATCTTTATACTAGAAACTCGCTCGAAACTCGATAGAAAAGAATCATAATCAAAGCTTGTTAGAATTCAGCTTGGTTGTAAACGATTCAAGTTGTAGGTTTGGTTTGTAAACAAGTCGCACATGAGCAAAGTTAATCTTACTTGTCGCTTGTTCATTCAGCTAAAATTTGGTTAGGGTCATTTTTTGCAGGATCGTTGAAGGGTTAGTTACAACACAACAACACAAAAAGGAGATTAACTAAACTTTAATCAAACAGTAAACTGGATTAATCAAGATAAGATACTAAGTACACAAGTAATGCAGGAGACAGAACACAAAGAACACAAGTGTTTGGTTTTCAAGAATGCAGTATATTACCTTCTCTATGTTCTATTACAAGTGTTACAAAGCATATTCGAAAGATACAAGAACATGAGATACTTATACTACATCCAACAGCCAGCTATACTTTGAAAGCCAGCTGGATACAATTGACTAGACACAAACAAAATCAATTGTAGAGTCAAAAGGCATATTGCCTTTTGACTTGTGACTATGACATGCCATAGCTCACATCCTTATCTATTACAAAAAGGACAAAGTACATAAAGTAGAAAATTACAAACTCATGACCTCAATGTACAGTTACCAAAAGCATGGACCTTTTCACCAACCCATGTAAGTTGGTGACTTGCAGAGGCACAACGGAAAGGTGTCCAGCTTTATGGAACAGTACATCAGATAAAGCATGTTACTAAAAGTCTTCAGAAGAAATCTGTCTTCATGAACTTGAAGCTTCGGAAGACTTTGTCTCTGAGGCTTCGGAAGACTTCATGTTTGGCTTCGGAAGATATTGGTCTTGGCTTTGGAAGATTTCACACTTAGAGTATTTTTCTGTTTCATGTGTGAAACTTCCTAAGCTTCTTTTTAATGCACTTGTGCAGCATGCAGGAAAGACTAAAGATGTTTAGGTTGCATCAGCCTCTTCATTAATCTCTACAAACTCCCCCTAGGCTGATGCTACCAAAACACTTTGAAAACTTCAGATATTAATAGTCCTCATTAGGATGATCACCATTCCTTTCTTCATAAGATGATCAGGATCCTTCAGGCTGTCAAAGTGTCTTCTCATGTCAAAGAGGTCATGCAGAGGCAACTGAAACATATCTAGCCATGTATAAATGTCTTCAATGCCTTGATCTCTAATAACATGTCATCTTTACGGATTTGTGGTGTATGTCCAAGACAAGATGGATCTTCCTGATGCTAGAGGAGCTGTTTGAATTGGAGTTGGTGTAGCATCCTCCGGCTGCACATCCTTAGGCTGTTCTGATTCATCCTGAGGTTTAGAAGGGGATGCAGGCTTCTTCTTCTTCTTAGACTTTGGTCTAGAAGCCATCCTATTCTTTCTCTTTTCAAATTTTAACTGAGAAGACTGGCCCGCAGCACCAGATTGATCTTCACTGTCTTTCTCAGTTGGGACTTCCTCTCTCTTATGTTCAGATGGAGAGGGAGGTTGACCCTGTTATGGATCAGAAGATGAAGCTTGCTGAGCATTAGCAGGAGGTCCGGGTTGTGTTGTGTCTGGTTGTTCAACCTTAACCTCCACTTCAGGTGGAGCCTAACTTGGAGTGGAGTGTAAGTCTCCTTCCGGAGAATCCACTCTTAATCTTCTGCTTGATTTCCCTGATATGCTCATCCATAGTGGATAGAGACATGGGTCCAAGTCTCCTTCCGGAGAATCCATACAGCTTCAAGAAGCTCATCACCCTCTGCCTATTAGCAGACTTCTTCATGCTCTTTTGGATGATGGCTCTTGATTTTGCATCTTCTTCCCTTAGCTTCTTCTTTGTTGTCTTTCTTTCCTTGACTAACTCAAGCTCAAGTTGTTTTAAGTACTCAAACTCAATATAGTCATAAGACAAGGGAAGGAGTGCACCTGTCTAATAGAAGCCTGTGGCACTCAGGTAGTTAATCATCTTGATTCTGTCTTCTTCTTTATCTACCTGAGGTTCTTGTTGAACCACATCCTTTTGTTCAGGACTTTCTTGAACTGGGGAGAGAGTAGGCATTCCTTTGTACAGTCTTTTTCTTCTTCTCTCTTCTTTGACTTGTACTAGGAGTTCTGCATCTTCTGCCTCCTTCTTCTCTCTTGACCTTTCCAGGTCAACTAGTTCATTCAATTCATCCAAGGGAAGAGAGATGACACTATCTATGTCATAGTTCCTAGTCTGCAGATAGTTAATCCTGACTGTCCTTAACTCATCATTCTGAGTATCTGGTCTGGGGGCAATCCTGATTGCAGACTCCATAAGTCTTGGAGACTCAGCAGAGAAACTTTCTCCCCTTATCCTCCTTTTTCTCTCTCTCTCTCCTCCTCCTCCTCAATCTCCTTAGATGTCATCTTTCTTTTCCCTTTGTCACTCACAGACCTTTGTGACTCAGGGTGGATAGAGCTTTGGCCTTCATTGCTCGTTACAGCATCTGAGCTCAGGCCAGAGAGAGGTTGAGAAGCACCTTCACCAACAGGTGTCTCAGAAGGAGTATGGATCTCTGCAGCAGTTGGAGATGATAAGATAGGGCTCTCAGGTTCTGTCACTGGGCCTTCAGTCAAGGTTTCCCCTATGAAGCTAATCTCAGGGTCTGCCTCAACATCCAGTTGACCGATGACATTGCCTGATTACCTAAGTCTCCTTCTTAAGCTGAACTCTGTAGTGATCCTGTCTTGGATTCTTTTAGCTAGTTTGTCAGCTTGTCTTGATTGGCTTGGGTTGACAAGTGGCATGTTGACTAGATCCAGACCTTCATAGTAGTCCAAGGTCTGAAAATTGAAGACTTCTTGCTGTCCTTGAACTCTTATGATGATGAGGGCCTTCCTGTTGTTGTCATACCTCCACCCAATGATGTGATTGAAAAATGGTGAAGGTGACATAGCCTTTGGTATCCCATCCTCAAACAGACATGAAGGAGTCTGTGTAGTCCACATCAATGTGAACTAGAGGAGGTTGCTGAGAATGCACAGTTGCAAGTGAGGATGGTGAGTCCTCAATGTCCATTCTCTCTGAAGAACTCCCAGGTTCTGGGGCTGTAATGACTTTCTCCCCCTTTTTGGTAGCATCACCCACTTGCATAGGTGAGCTGGAAGATAGGTCAATCACATCTACAAGTTCTTGTGTTCCTGGTTGAGTTCTCCTTAAGGGTATCCCAACTAGTTTTTCCTTAAGATATGAAATCTCAAGTTGTTGATCATTGATCCTGTTGTGTAAGGTAGTCACATGAGATTCAAGGTGACTGACCTTTGGGACTAGGTAAGTGCATGTTTTAGACAATTTTTGCACTAGTAGTCTCAGATTCCCCTCATCTTCATCAGAAGATTCATTGGGGGATAAGATGATTGGACCAGAGTCCTCTCTCTCACCACCAGCTTTAGGTTCTTGGCTGCTGGTTTTCCTCTGCTCACTGGCAGTCTCAGTTGAGATGTTAGTGGGCTGAGTTGCCATGGTTGAGGTCTTAATGATGTAATCACTTTTAGAAGTGAGAGCCTCTTCCATATGGACACCCTGAACAGGTTCAGGAGTGTCCACCTCAGTTGTAGGTGACTGATGTGGGATAGATGTAGGAGACTTAGGAGTACTCATCTCTCTTTAAGTAGAAGGAAAGAAGAGAGATTCATTATACTCACTGAAACCTATATCTTCATCAGTGTAGAAATCAAGGTTGGGAATTGGTTGGTTGAGATCTATAGGCTGGGGATGGTAACTGTCCCCTGAAGGTTGATCACTTGAGTTTTGAGACTCAGAGTGATGGCTTAAGGCAATAGGGCTAATGAGCTCATCAGGCTGAGCATGAGGAACCTCAGCACTGATTGTTGAAGAGATGGGGGTGGTCTGCTCCTCAGGAGAAGTGGGAGCTCCAGTATCCACTTCTTCCTGTATGGTTGAGTATATGAGGGCCTCCACAAACTGAATAGTCTGATCAGGGGTTTGTTTGGATTTTCTTTGGTAGGTAATGGAGATTTGAGGCTGTGTAGGTGGTTGGAAGTAGCAGGTGTGGGTTCAACACTAGCTTGTGCTGCTAGGTTGTCACCTTGAGCAATGAGCTCTAACATTTTTGGGACTAGGACTGTTTCTACCCCAGAGAATCCAACAGTGGACTTTCTCAGTATTTTAAAAATACTGGGCTTCATCTGTCCCAATTTAAGAATGTTACCTGTTTCCCTTAACTGTTAGCCCAGTTCACAGTTAAGAATGTACTGGACATATCTAGGAAACATGTAATACTCTAAGGAGTCTAAATTAGCAAGTAAATTTATATAAACAAACTGGGAATACCTAAATTTGACTCCTTGAACCATTCCATGGATTATGAAGGAGAGATCTTCAGGAATCTGGTCCCATCCATCATGCTTGTTTGATAAGCTGTGGATGACCGCATGGAGCAGGAATCTCCATTGAGATGAGATCTTCCCTTTCCTAAAGGTCTTACAAAGAAATCTCCCTCATATCCCATCTGCTCAAAGGAATGATTGACAACTTCCTTTGGAAAAAAAATCTCACCTTCTTCATCATCCAGCTGAAGATGTCTGTTGATGATGGCCGAGTGATGAAGATTGTTCTCCCTGCACTATGGCAGACAGTGCCTTCTCCCCATCCATAATGACCTCTTGGCAGGTTTCTAGAATTCAAGCAACTGATCCTCATAGAGTGGAGGATCAATGGTTAGGGAGGTGAAGTAGTTTGTCAGAGTTAGGAAACGGAAAACCTTTGAGAAATGAGGATCTTTCTCAGAGCTTAACAGAGCAACCTGATTATGTTGTCTGTGTAGCTGCATGGTAAAGTTGGGATCATTTCTATGAGCAAGGTTGGCTATTTTGAAGTAGCTTAGGGACGAAGAAAGAAGAAAGAAAGAAATTTCAGAGAGAAATTTGGAATTTTAGGTTTGGAGGAAGAACAGATGATAGAAAGAGGGGGGAAACCGTTGGTTTATATGTGAGAAGGATTTCAGATAAAGTTTAATGAAAGAGGATAAACTTTGAAATCCGGATGTCGGTCCCACCTCTGGAAAAGTAGTTTGCTTTTGCTCAAAAAGTAGTTTTCTTGGAAGTCAAAAAGCTTCTGAAGGTTAATTATCTTCGGAAGTTTTAATTAAAAAGCTTCCGAAGCTAAAATGACTTCGGAAGATTTTCCTGAGAGGTTTGAGAATTTTGCTTCGGAAGAAAAATTAAAACTTGAGTGCTTTGTGTATAAACTAACAAAGCTTCCGAGAGTTAATTTTGCTTCGGAAGTAAATGGTCCTTGAAAATGAGTAAGTGTCTGAGACAAGTATTTAAGCTTCGGAAGATAAATTGGAAGACTCTTCGAAGGTAAATTTCTTAGACAGTTATTTATTTTGAAGGCATGATTTACTTCCGAAGTTAAAAGCATAACTTCCGAAGTATTAGCAATTTTCAAAAGTCTAAGGAAAGTCTTCAAAAAGAGATTTTTTTATCCAAAGAAAATATGAGCTTATGAAAGTGATGAACTAGACAACTTAGGACACACATGAATTTTAAAGAAATAATAAGAATTAGTTTTAAGAAAAGCTTATTCAAAGTTTATCATCCCAATAACTGATATTAGATATTTAAATCTTTGGTCATCAAAAGCCTTTGTAAATAGATCAGCATATTGTTCATCTGTGTGAACTTTGACTAGTTTAATTAATCCCTTTTCATAGTTATCTCTTATTAAATGATACCTGATATTGATGTGCTTTGTCCTTGAGTGCTGCATAGGGTTCTCTGTGATTGAGATAGCACTGTTGTTGTCTATGTGAATGAGAGTCTCCTTGTAGTTTAACCCATAGTCCAGCATCTGATTTTGAATCCAAAGTACTTGAGCACAGCAGCTTGCAGCAACAATGTATTCAGCTTCAGCAGTTGATGCAGAGACACTGGATTGTTTCTTGCATTGCCATGAGACAACCCTTCCACCAAGAAATTGACATCCCCCAGATGTAGACTTTGCAGTCATGTTGTAACAACCATAATCACAAATGGTATAGGCATATAATTGAAGTCAGAATTCTTAGGATACCATAGTCCAAGTGTTGATGGACCTTTGAGATATCTTAGAATTCTCTTGACAGTGATGAGGTGAGACATCTTAGGGTTGGCTTGATATCTTGCACAAATACATGTAGCAAACATTATATCAGGCCTGCTAGCAGTAAGATACATAAGAGACCCAATCATAGCCCTATATAAGTGCTCATCTACACACTCCCCCTCAAGATCAGGACCAAGAGAGTGGTTTCTAGCTATGTATGTCTTAGCAATATTACAGTCAGTCATGTTGAATCTCTTGAGTATGTCCTGAACATACTTTGACTGACTTATGAAGATGCCATCTTCAACTTGCTTCACTTGAATTCCTAGAAAGAAATTGAGTTCTCCCATGGCACTCATTTCAAATCTGTCTTTCATCAGCTTCTCAAAGTCTTTGTAGAGCTTTGGATTAGTTGATCCAAAGATGATGTCATCCACATATACTTGAACTAGCAGTATGTCTTTTCCTTGTTCTTTGATGAAGAGAGTTCCATCTATAGTACCTCTCCTGTATCCATGTTTACAAAGATACTTAGATAGTGTCTCATACCATTTCCTGGGTGCCTGATGCAGCCCATAGAGAGCTTTGTCAAGCTTGCAGACATAATCAGGATGATCAGGATCTACAAAACCAGGTGGCTGTTTGACATAAACCTCTTCATCTATCACTCCATACAAAAAGACACACTTCACATCAAGTTAAAAGACCTTGAAGTTCTTGGATGCAGCAAATGCCAGGAATATCTGTCACTCCCCAACCTTGACGGCGGAAACGTCGAGATGTGAGGGTTAAGATTGTTCACAACCACATAACGCTATAATTTAGATGAACATATGAAAATTATAAGATTCAAAAAGGGAATACAAACATAAGTATCAAACGTGAAATAAGTTTAAACATATCACAAAACATGACATAACATTTTAATTATTAAACTAGGTCCAAGTCCTAGTTTTATTTCCAAGCTTCAAAAGTCCACTTTAAACTTGGGGATTTCCTGAAACATGATAAAAATAAAAGGTTAACTATAAATAGTTGGTGAGTTTCCAAGGTTTTTATACATAATATGATAAAGTTACAAGTAGCAATTCATGTCATAGGTCATAAGCAAGTAAGGTTATAGAACACATATCGTCACCACCAAACCTCGACTTGATTACAAGTATAAAAGATTGGCTAAGTGTATTTGGTTCCCATGATGAACAAGCATACGTCATCAGGAGTCGGCAATACATTGACTTTAGCACCAAATAGGCTTGTCAGGCCCAATGATCAAAGACGTCGCCAGGCTAGCAATAGTTAATGATTGTAAACAAAAATATGTATCTCATATAAACACTTATAACACACAAATAACCATGACAAAAGTATGAATTGCAAGTGCTTTACAAGTCTAAATGTTTACAAGTGCATTATGTATAAGTAATCATGTTTCACCTCAAATTAGTGTGAAAAGATAAAAAGGGAGAAAGGAAAACTCACTTGTCAAATAAGTATATAATGAAGATCAATAAGAATAAAATATATCGTTCCAAGATAAAACGTCACAAGGCACCTAAATATATAAATATTACAAGATTTAGGTTAATATAAGATTAACGAGTTAACATGAACTAGGGTATTAGAATTTTGGGGATTTTTATAAAGTTAATAACTTCTTATAAAAATACCATTTATGAAATTTATAAAATTTTATTTTTAAGGAAATTGATCCTTTGTAAATACTTGTGATTTTATAAAATTATATTTAAATTCTATAATTATCGTGATAAAGTCTAATATTAATTTAATACCTTTAAGTATTATATAACAATCTAATTTTTATAAAAGTGTTTAATTATAACGTTTGTAAATATTTTTATATAAAATATTAAAATGTTTTACAAGAATAAATTTTTAAGAAATATTTAGTTGACTTCAAAAATATTTGAAGTTTATAAAAGTCATTTTTATAATTATTATAAATTTTCTATATTAAATTAAGGCCAAAAAGCTTTGAAAAATATATATGAGGGTGCCCGGGTTCGAACCCGGGACCTCATGTATGTGGGGCATTGTCTTAACCAGTGAACCAGGCTTCCAGCCGCGTTAGAATTCGCGTTTTAATTGTTAAATACAACTTAAACAAACCCCCAAATTTCACCTGAACCCTAGAAACATATTCGATCAAATTGAACATCGAATCACGAATGGTAATGGAATCAACCTTATGGCTTTTGATCCCCAAGTAAAACCGAGTGTATTGGTACAATTAATTACCTGGTTTGAAGTTTAAATCGATGAAAACGAGATGAAGAACAATCACGACTATTGTAAATCCGGTTCGAGAAGATAATGATGATTAAACTCGAATTCGTCGCGACAGAAGTTTCCAATGATGTTGTTAAGTAAAAGCCCTCACCCAATTTTGGTTATAATCGAACGAAAGTTGAAGTTCACTATGTAGCAGGTCGCGACGAGGATGACGATTCGAATGTCAAGGAAATGAGTTTATCAGGTGAAATTGAGAGTTCTGAATACTTAGGATTACTTAGATGATTGCTTAGGTTAGTTTAATTAGATTATTATTAAGATTTAATGCCCGAACGGCTGTGGTGTTTAAAGCTTCGGTTATGCTCTCGATTGAGCTTTGTAACCGATGCTTTAACTCGATTACAAGTTGCATTCAAGTTTGAGGTAGGTTCCAGGAGGTTTTGGGATGGTTTTTGGATTACAAAAATGAATGGTTTTGAGGTTCTAAACTCGCCGGACTTCGGCCGGAGGGTGGTCGGAGTCCCTGCCGGAAATACGGTGTAAGGGGGGCGGGTTTTGGTTAATTACACATTTGGTCCCTCAATTTTAAGTTTCTTTTATTTTAAGCAGAAACTTCAATATAAAGTTTATAAATTGACATTAAGACCCCCTAATCTTTAACTACTTAAGGTTTTAAACATTGTTAAGTTTAATAACTATACAATTTTTATTATTATTATTATTAACATTATTATTGTTATTATTATTCTATTATTATTACAAATATTATTATTATTATTATTATTATTATTATTATTTATTATTATTGTTACTTTTATTAATATTAACATTATTATTTTTTTATTTAATATTTATATTTTTAACTTAATGACAATAATGAATAAGCACAAACAACACATGAGTTTCAAAATTGACAATAATAACCCTTGTAAGAGTAAACGAAGTTAACTTTTAGTTAACAAAAATACGAGATGTTACAATATCCTAACAACTTCTAATCTTGCCACTGGAGCAAAAACATCAGCGTAGTCAATCCCTTCTTCTTGTGTGTATCCTTGAACAACCAGTCTAGCTTTGTTCTTGATGATGATGCCTCTATCATCTTTCTTGTTTCTAAACACCTATTTGGTTCCAATGGTAGTCTTCCCAGAAGGAAGAGGACAAAGGTTCCAAACTTTGTGCCTTTTGAATTGAAGCAGCTCTTGTTGCATAGCTTTAACCCAACTTCCATCCTTTAGAGCTTCATCAACTTTCTTTGGCTCTATCTGGGATAAAAAACAATAATGAAGATAAACATTTGCTTCATGGGTTTGTCCTCTTGTCTTTACCCCTGAGACAACATCTCCAATGATGTTTGTGGTAGGGTGAGACTTGTGGATCCTAAGCTGAAGGATCATAGCAAGTTGTTGAGAAAGATCTAAATTTGAAAAATTTAGATCTGGCATGGATGTTTCTCCCACCACATCAGCACACTTTTCAAGTGAAACTTGATCCAAGCAGTGTGTGACATCATTAATGTTCTCATCAATGGTGTGGTTAGTGGCATCAAGAAATTCTTGGTCACTGTCACCACCACCATTGTTGTCTTTCACAGTTGAGGTGTTCTTATCCGGTTGTAGAGCCTTTGAGCTGGAATTTGAAGGCATACCAGATGTATCAACTGAATTTGTCATTGTTGGGCTGACAGAAACCTCATTGCAGAAGTGGTTCCAACTGGAGCTGAAGATATATGTCTTGAGGATCTTCCTAGCTCAAATCTTGGATCAGGATCATCTGTGTTTAAATTTTCTGCAGATCCTAAAACATTCTCATAAGATTTGTTAAAGTAGTTGGTAACCAAATCAAGATCAAACAACCAATCCGGACCAGAACCAGCAACACAGGGTGTGTGTTCATTGAAAGTCACATTGGCTGACTCCTCAACAATTCTAGTTCTAAGATTGTATACTCTATAAGCCTTAGCTTGGGAAGAGTATCCAATAAAGTGTCCACCATCTGACTTCTCAGCAAACTTGGCAATTTGATCTTTGGTATTCAAGATGGTACAAGGACATCCAAATGACCTGAGAAAACCAATGAAAGGCTTCCTCTTGTGCCAAAGTTCATAAGGAGTCTTGCCATGAGTCTTAACTACTAAAACTCTATTCTACACATAGCAGGCAGTGTTGACTGCCTCTGCCTAGAAGGTGATGGGCAGTTTAGAGTCAGACAGCATGGTTCTTGCAGCTTCAATCAGTGTCCTGTTTCTCCTCTTAGCAACACCATTTTGCTGAGGAGTCCTGGGAGCACTGAATTGTCTTGAAATACCCTTTTCATCACAGAATGTATCAAGGATATGGTTCTTAAATTTGGTTCCTTGATCACATATTATGATCTTGACCTTGTGATCAGACTGATTCTCAATCTTTAAGATGAAGTTCTTCAGAATCTCAGAAGTCTCATCCTTAGTTCTATGGAAGAAAACCCAAGTGAATCTTGTAAAGTCATATGTGATCACTCGACAGTATAAGGTCCTTCCTAAACTCATTACACTGGTGGGGCCAAAGAGATCCATATGTAACAAGTGTAAGGGTGTAGTGATGGAGTTCTTTTCCTTAGGCTTGTGAGATACCTTATGTTGCTTCCCTTTCAGGCATGCAACACAGTGGTCATCACTTGTAAACTCTTTCTTTGGCATTCTAGTTACCAAATCATGCTTAATTAATTTATTCATGTTCTTAAAGTTTACATGGCACATTCTTTTATGCCATAGGAAAGACTCATCACTATTGGCTTTAGACAGAAAGCATGAAACTTCTCCAGAGGGAGAGGTTTTTTGCAAATCCATCTTGTACATGTTTCCTTTCTTAGGGCTCTAAGCAGGATATGCTCATGAGGAATAACCACACCAGGCTTAAGGACAATGCATTCATGCTCAGTAAAGAGCATGTTATGACTCTGATCACAAAATTGAGATACACTCAGAAGATTGTATCCAAGCTCCTTAACAAAGTTTACCTTTTCTATGCTGAGCTTACCATTTGTGACCTTTCCCCTTCCAGAAATGTAACCGCCTTCATCTCCTCCAAAAGCAACTGGTCCTCCATCAATCCTTTCAAAGTTCTGGAGTAGTGACCTATTGCTTGTCATGTGCCTGGAGAAGCCACTGTCTATGATCCAGACATTTCTGTCTGTCTTCAGCTGTCCCTGCACAAAGAGAATGATTAGTTACATTTGGAAACCCAAGCCTTGCTTGTCTTGGGCTCATTAGCAGAAGGTAATTCAATAGTAATAGATCCTATGGTTGTACTAAGAGGATCTTCAGTTGTTGTTGATGGAGAAATCTCAGTCATTTGGTCTTTCTTAGACATCCACACCACCTTTGGAGTCTTGGACTTGACCTTCAAAACTTTAGAAGCTTTTGGAACTTCAAAAGTTTTGATGACTGAACCTTCGGAAGATTCTGCAGACACTGCAGCAGACTTTAGTGCTTCGGAAGAATTCCTTTCTTCCGAGACCAAATATTCTTCTAAAGGGAATTTTCCACTTCCCTTCTTGTTAGATTTGGAGCTTCCGAAGGAAATAGGTTTTCCTTCCAAAGCTTGAGTCTTCTTAGAACTCTTTGAAGCCTTTGTTTTGGTCATATGGACAATACCTTTAGGATTGAAGGGACAATCCTTAGCAATGTGAGTGGTACTTTCACACATGACACAATTCATATTCTTCTTCACAAGAGCCTTTTCTGTGGAATAGGACTATCTTTGGTCACATCCCTTCTCCACCTCCATCTTTGCAGATGATGAGACAATCCTCTTGGGCTGAGGACTATGCTTGGAGTTTGATGGTCCAGGCTATGCAGCAGTGGTACACAACATATCAGTCTTCTTCTTGCTGCTGAGATGAGTTGAACAAGAACCAGAACTCTTAGCAGAAGAGTTTTGGTTAATGTCTTCAGTCCCTACCACTTTAAACCCTGCAGAGATAAAAACTTGTTTTTGCTTAGAGTCAAAAGTAGCCTTGATCTCTTGAGCCTTCCTTACCTTTCTTTTGCTCTTTCTGATCAAGTTCTTTCTCATGGACTTGGTCATCACAGTCTTCACTTTCTCCTCAGAAGGATAGTGGCCCTTCTTGGAATCCTCCTCTTCACTCTTTTCAAAGGATTCTTCACTATCTCTTCTTCATCCTCTCACTCTTAGGATCTATGAGAGGAAGCTCATCTTCACAAGTTCCACACCTAGGAGATCTTATTGACAAGATTGTGTGTGGAGGAGCTATCTCATTGGATCCCAGTCCCTGCCTGTTTTGATAGCACACTTTGTTATACAGGGATGAGGATATTATGTTCTTGAAGGTCTCCTCTTCAAGAACACTCTTTTCTGCCCTATCTTTGTTGATCACAAGCTCAGCCTGGCACTCAGTTAACTTGGTTATGAGATCTTTGATTTGAGTCCTAAAATCTGTGTGTTCATATTTTAGAACTGAAATGGTTTTCTCTAAGTCCTTTATTTTCAGCTTATAATCATTTTCAGATTTTCTAAAATCAGATTTTAAAATGTTTAAGGATTCAAGGTCAGATCTCAGTTCCAAGTTGTAGGACCTGTACCTGTTAACTTTAGCAATGCATTCAGGAGTACAGAGATGTTCTAATACCTTGGCTTCATCATGATCAGCCATTAGTGCTTGGTTTGGAGAAGCATCTTCCACTGAAAGCTCCAGTCAAAGCCTCCTTCTTCAACAGCAACAATAGCTTGCTGCTTTGACTTCTCATTATGGAAAGCTTTGTCAGTATAGTATGGTCTGGATTGTGTTTGGCCATCATTTGTTCTAGGTGCCTTACACTCTCTGGCAAAGTGGCCCATTAAGTTACAGTTGTAACACTTGACTTTGCCTTTGTCTAGTCCAAACTTTCCACTGGTTGCATTGCTTGGAAACTTCCTTCCAGTCCTCTTGTAGAACTTCTTGGCTCTGTGAGTGAGAAGAGCCATATGCTGGACTATTTCCATATATTCCAGATCATCTGGATGGATACAATCCAGGTCTTCAAGAGTGAAAAGAGAGTTGCCACAGCTTTCATCAGAAGACACAAAAGCTTAAGAAGAGCTTGTCTCTTGGAATGGGCTTCCTTGAGTGTAGTTCTCCTTTGGTGTCTCTGGGAAGGTGATGAAAGGACCCTTTGGTGAGTTGTCAGGGTAGCATAAGAGATGATGTTTGGGTTTTATGCTATCCCTTTCAATCACATGTAGGGTTGAACCCATCTGATTGTTGGAGTTTCCAGATGAACCTTGCATGTTCATCTCCATCTGGTAGCCATTGAGAATCCCATATAACTCTGTCAGAGTAAGAGTTTTGAGATTTTCAGTTCTCTTGATCACCACACAGTAGTGTGTCCATTGCCTAGGAAGTGAGGACATGAACTTCCTTACAATGTCTTTGTTTTCAAGAGAAACTCCTCCATCTACTAGGGTATCCACAATCTCAACATACCTGAAGTACTGTTGAGTCATGGTTTCACCTGTTTTGAAGGTGAAGTTTTCAAACTGCTGCTTCAGGAGATCCTTCTTGTTCTCCTTGGCTTCAGAAGAACCATCATACATCAGTTTCAGTGCATCCCACAGCTGCTTGGCTGTTTTGCACTTCTTGAAACCTCTGTATACAGAGTTTGGAAGGGTAGTTTGAAGAGCTGTCATGGCTTTTCTGTCTATATCTACTCTCTTCCTATCTTCATCAGAGTAGTTAGCCACATCTTTGGGAATCATACCAGCACCAGTAGCAGCAGGGGTGCTGGGTATGAAAGGTCCATTCTCAATAGACTCCCATATTCTTGAATCAAGAGACCTGATAAAACCTTCCATTCTTAAACACCAGGTATCAAACTTATCAAGAGTGATCAGTGGGGACTTGTTCATGGTTCTAGTTTCCATATTAGTTTTGGAAATGGCTGACATTTGAAAAGTTTTAGTATTTGTGTGTGTGAGGGATCTTAAGATGGTGAGATCTTATATCAAGAGCCTGAAAAGCTCTGATACCAAATGCAGGATCGTTGAAGGGTTAGTTACAACACAACAACACAAAGAGGAGATTAACTAAACTTTAATCAAACAGTAAACTGGATTAACCAAGATAAGATACTAAGTACACAAGTAATGCAGGAGACAGAACACAAAGAACACAAGTGTTTGGTTTCAAGAATGCAGTATATTGCCTTCTCTATGTTCTATTACAAGTGTTACAAAGCATATTCGAAAGATACAAGAACATGAGATACTTATACTACATCCTACAGCCGGCTATACTTTGAAAGCCAGCTGGATACAATTGACTAGACACAAACAAAATCAATTGTAGAGTCAAAAGGCAGATTGCCTTTTGACTTGTGACTATGACATGCCATAGCTCACATCCTTATCTATTACAAAAAGGATAAAGTATATAAAGTAGAAAGTTACAGAGTCAAGACCTCAATGTACAGTTACCAAAAGCATGGACCTTTTCACCAACCCATGTAAGTTGGTGACTTGCAGAGGCACAGCGGAAATGTGTCCAGCTTTATGGAACAGTACATCAGATAAAGCATGTTACTAAAAGTCTTCGGAAGAAATCTGTCTTCATGAACTTGAAGCTTCGGAAGACTTTGTCTCTGAGGCTTCGGAAGACTTCTTGTTTGGCTTCGGAAGATATTGGTCTTGGCTTCGGAAGATTTCACACTTAGAGTATTTTTCTGTTCATGTGTGAAACTTCCTAAGCTTCTTCTTTAATGCACTTGTGTAGCATGCAGGAAAGACTAAAGATGTTTAGGTTGCATTAGCCTTTTCATTAATCTCTACATTTTCTGATTGTAACTCCTTGATTTTTTTATAGAACCTGATCAAGACAAATAGAAGGAAGGTTGCGATGAAAAGTATTATGCATGAAATAATATAAGGGAAGATGAAAAGTATTATGCATAATGAAGTGAAATTATTAATGGCAATGGAACCTGAGTGAAAAAAGAATATGCGAGCTAATTTCAAGTCCTACAAGAGTACAAGCAATGAATATGGACCTCACCTATGTGATAACTAACACGAATGGGTCATTATGCAATGTTAGTCAAATGGAATGGAATGGACCTTTAAACACGTATTAGCTTCTGAAATGGGTCTTACATTGTGGGTTAACTATCAAGGGATTAGCTAGCCAGGACTGTTTAGCTTATAAGGGTTAGGCATTTGTTGTCGGCCAAACGTTTAGGCTTTTGCTTTATGTGATCCTAGTGTTATGACAAGTGACAAGATAATGGTAGAATGAAAAACAGATAATAAACATAATAATGAATGATATGAAAGGCAAATAGATACTGTTGATATGTGTTTATAAGTGAAAGTAATGTTCATTTTCATATGTATAAAACTAAAATTCACTCGGTAACAGTGACTTTTGTAAGCATATTAATTAAAAAGTAAGTTACTAGGATCCTTATGACGGTATGTGTTGCTGCTGCTTGACACATGAACACTAGAACCCTTGTTATAATAATTAAAAGTTTATTTCGAAGGACAATTATGTATCCCTTTTATTTAAGACGGTTCTTTGCTTACAAACAAGTTTTTAGTAGTGGGCAAGTGTTTTACGCTTTTTTATGTAATTTTTTTATCTAAAGTCGTGATGTGTAAAATTTTATGATGTGATGGACTAGGAGGACTACTTGGTTGGAGACCTTACATTGATGGTCTTGTATCATAGCGGGTGATATTGTAGCGATTGATCGTTGATTATGAGATGGTGAATGAGTTGGGAATAATATAAAGGAGTTAGGGGTTGTTTGGTAATTTTCGAATGATTAAGTGTTGAGACAATAAGAGGTCTGAACCATTAAGAGCTAGATATTGCTTAACTATTAAAAGACAAATATCAAACCAGTTTAGATTAGAGGTATTAACCATTCAGTATTAGACCTTTTAACCATTTAGTATTAATATAATGTTTAACTATTGAGAGGCAAATATCTGAATCATTCAGACATTTACTCGCAAACCAAAAGTCTAAACTATTCAGTGCTAAATCATTCAAACATGTAAATGAAGGGAGTGAGAAGTTGTGCAGAAAGTTATCAAATTCTTTGTTATTCATTTTTTATGGTTATCCAATTAAAATTTGTTTACAACAAGTGGTTCAAATGATAACAACTTAAAGTTGAGATCATCTGAGTCGTTCATATGTATGTATGTATGTATATCAAGTATTTTTAATTAGAGTTAGTAAAACATAACAAATTGCTTTCTACTGTTGAATTTTGAATCCTAGTGGGACAAAACAAACAATTAATGCTCAAAGAGGGGATAAGGATTATGTTATGTAATGTTGATTTGGTATTGATTTCTTTGTAATGATTACGATGGCTAAGTCTTTAAGAATAGATGACTTTTTAACATTTTTTTAAACAGCTGATGACTTTTAACTACTTTTTAATAAATTATAAAGGTGAAGGGGTTGGAACCTCTGATTAAATATATATACATTCAATTAGAATTTAACAAATAAATAAAGTAAAATAATAAAAAGTAAAAAAACAAAAAAACCATAATTTTCACTAAACTACTCATTGTCCAACACCGTGATGTTTAAGTTGGTTGCAATGTGTTTCATAAGGTTAAATTGGAGTTGAAAATGTGTATTTTTGATCCCGCGATTCCGAAACGATATATTTGTTAACAACCAGATCCGTCGAAAGATTTGAAATGAACACAACTGACTTGCATGATATTTTATATCTTCTCTCTCTTCATCACATCGAGTTGAAGTATTGTCCATTTAAATTCTAAAACATCAAAAGTTTGTTCGACGTCTTCTCTCCAACTTTTACCCCTTCTTGATTTTTTTCTCTTGGGGTCGGTTGGTCAAGGAAAGGATTTAACAAAAGTAGACCAACAAAATCTTTTTAAAATTTAATTACTATATAATTGATTACTCTTCTTGCCTACTAAGCATCCAAGAATGTCATGTCTATATTTATATGTATCATACAAAAATGTGTTGTCATGACTTAATTGATGCATGTTTACGTCCTAAACGATATTTAAATATAGTCATAGCATTCAAAATCTTGTTATAAACATTTCTTCATCATATATTGGTTCTTTGACAAAATAACTTTGATCACGATGCACATATTGTTTTTAAAAGCTATCGTGTCTTCGAGTTTGGATGTGGGAACAACGTTTACAAGAAATTAAGCCCATTTAGATTCGAAAGAATCAAAACTCGTTGGTGATGATGCCGGAAGAATAAGAGTGCGTCTCATTTTGTTGAGTATATGATGAATTAGAAGATTGGTGTGTAAATAAAGTAAAAATAGTTTGGTGTACATTTTTGTTGAATTAAATGGTTAATTTTGGTTTAATTTGTCATTTCATTCAAAAAAATTGTTTCCTCTTCTGGTCTGACTTTTAAAAAGTTGTCATTTTTACTTATTTTCATTAATTCAAAATAGTTGTCATTTTTACTTATTTTGATCAATTCAGTTATGTGTTTGTTTAGTTAAAAGCATTTAAGTCATTATTCTATATAAATCATTTAAGCAAAGTTTTCATTTAAATCCTAAAAACTTACAAACCCTAGAAGTAACACCTCTAAATTTAAGGAAAATGAATTAGTTAAATTTAATTATAAATAATATATTAAAAGAAGTTATTGGTCAATCAAAAGTTATCAATCATTTAATGTTTAAAATTTAAAATAAAAAAAATATGAAATCATTTAAATTATTTTTAATAAATTAGGAGTTTAGAAATATAATAAAATCAAAATATATGAAAAAATGTTTAGACCGAAAAACAAGACTTATGTATTCAAAATGAAGACATGTGATACCAAAAACTTTCATTTATTATAATTTATAGATTTTTACAAAGTATTGTTATTGTTATATTAGATAATAATAATCAATGATTTCTTAGTTAACTAGTTAAGGTAATGTATTCATAACAAGTAAATAAAAAAAATATCATAAGTTCAAGTTTTACTTTACGTAAACTTCTTTAAAATTGAGTCATGAAGTTTTTTCAGTAACAAGTTTCTTTCTGAGTGGGTTGAGAATACGATTTCGATTGAAAAATAAATAGGTGGGTCCGATTAAAATAACATATATCATTCGAAGTATTTTCGTACGGAGGTAGCTTTATTGTTTAAGAAAAGTTAGAAATGATTCAACCGACCAACATCATATGAAAGGGTGGGTCCGGTGCCACATGGGGGAAGCCGAAAGAGGACGATGGCTAAGTATTAGAGGAGTTGGTGATATATATATATATATATATATATATATATATATATATATATATATATATATATATATATATATATATATATATATATATCCGCCACAAAAGCAAAACGATGACGTATGGATCTACCTGCTCCACTAGAAACGCATGCATTCGGTGTGTGGGACCCTTGCTTACGTGGATGTCACGTGGCAGTTGACAAATATGTTAATGCTTGACAGCGTGTTCATTCCATCTTTTTACCAACATGCTTTCACTTTCCTCGTCAACCCAAGCCGGCTTCTTCACCATAAATAAGTTAAAGAGTAAATTAACATTTGTATTCCTGATATTTTTTGTTTTAATCACTTGTATTCTTGTAGTTTTAAAGTTTTGATTTGCTCCCTAACCTTTCATTTTTATCTTCATTTGAGTCCAAAACATTAATGGCGTTAGATTTTTCTATTAACTTTTATAAAATTACAAAATTACCCTTATTTATTAATTCACTTACCCATCATCCTCACCCCACCCTCCTCTCTTCTCTATCTCTGTATATTTTCTCCATTTCCACCACCACAACAACACTACCACTAATGTCGCCGCAACAGCCATCACGTCTTCGCCGCCGCCGCCGCAGCCACTGCCTCGTTGACCACAACCATCATCACCCCTAACTCTTCTCTTTCTTTCTCTCTCTATCACAGATCTAGATAAGATAGGGGTTGTGGTGCTGGTGGTGATAGGGGGTTGCGGTGGTGATGATGGCGGTCGCGGTGGTGGTGATGGGGTTGTTGTAATGGTGGTGAGGGGGGCTGCGATGGTGGTAATGGGGGTTGCGATGGTGGTGATGGGGGTCGTGGTGGTCGCGGTGGTGGTGATGGGGTCGCAGTGGCGGTGATGGGGGGTGCGATAGTGGTGATGGGATCACAATGGTGGTGATGGGAGCCGCAATGGTGGTGGTGGGATGGTGATAGTTGTGATGGGGGTCACGATGGTGGTGATGGAGGGTTGCTTTGGTGGTGATGGAGGGTTGCTTTGGTGGTGATGGGGGTCGCGGTGGTGGTGACGTGGGTGGTTGTGATGGTGGTGGTGGTCGTGGCGGTGGTGATGGGAGTCACGACGGTAGTGATGGGTGGCTTTAATAAAGGGAAAAAAGTAGGGGGAGGGGACTGTGGTGTGGTGATGGGGTTGTGGTGGTGGTGACGGGGTTGCGGTGGTGGTGATGGGGCTGCGGTGGTGGTGATGGGGCTGCGGTGGTGGTGATGGGGATGCGGTGGTGGTGATGGAGTTGTGGAGGTGGTGATGATGGTTGTGAAAATGGTGAGGGTTAGTTGTCATGATGGTGATGAACGGTAGTTTAGGCTTTTTAACAATAATTTTAATAGGAAAACTAACGGTGTTAGTAAATAGCTCAAATGGAAATAAAAATAAAACAATATAGACTCAAATGAAGATAACATGAAACGTCAGGGGTCAGATGGCAATTTTCAAATCGCAAGGATGCAAATGGTTAAAATGAACAAACGTCAGGGATGCAAATGATAATTTACTCTAAGTTAAATGCTAATCTCTAAATGATACTAATTAAAACAGGTTAAGTTGAAATACTCATGATCATATATATTTATGATCATATATATTTATGATCATATTAGAGGGTTTTTCAGTAATTGATTTCCTTCTAAGAGTGCTGAAGATACAATCCCGACCGAAAAACAAATAGGTTGTTATGATTAACATAACAGATTATGTTAGTACCTCATGTATTATACGAGTTAAATAAATAAAATATTAAATAGTTATTAATAAATATTAATAAATTATAAGACAGTATTTTGATATAAGATATGATTGATATTACGTACGAGTGATAAAATAAAAGTATCATATTTTAATTATTTTTAATTTATTTTTGTTTTTTAAATTGATTTTTAAACAAATTGTTTCAAACAAACCGTTTCAAACAAACCGTTTCAAACAAACCGTTATTTATTATAACTTTGGAAGTTAATTTTGTTTTATAAGAATTTTATTTTAAAAGCCACAGGATTTAAAATATATTCTGTTTTTTAAAAGCTTGATTTTTTTAAATAAATTCTGTTTTTATAAAAAAAGGTATTTCTTTACGAATTGCATTTGTAGAAATATCTCTTTGTAAAAATTTATATATGTAATATGAAAAAAATTAAATAATAACAGTAATGTAATATCTTTATACTAGCTTTAGTAACCCGTGTATTACACGGGTTAAATAAATGAAATACTAAAATATAAATTTATTAATTATATAATGTTATTTTAAGATATGAAATGATTAAAATAATAAAGTTATGATATCACCTTTTTAAAATCATGTTTTTAAAATTTTTGTTAAAAATAAACATTTTGTTCTAAATTATTCCATATAAAAATGTCATTTAAATTTTTTTTTCTTATTACAACTCCCAATTTTGATTTTATTTTTTTTAAAATGTACTGATTATAAATATCAATTTATTTAAAAAAAACCTTAATAAATAGATTTCTTAATTTATTAAATATTAAAACTATTAAAATAAAATTATTAGTAATTAAGGTAATTATTTAATAGGAGAGAAAGCGCGAGAAAGTTTTGGTGAGGATAATTGTGATGCTAACTTGTGGCACCCAATTTATCCTTTTATTAGAGTAGGAAAATTATATTATAAATGAAAGGGTTTAGCCATGTGACACAACTTTAAGTATTATGTTGTCACATGGCACTTTCATAACATATGATTACCACATGACATTTTATTAGATATTTGGTTATAAAAGAAAACTTACGGATTCTATAAAAATAGTATTAATGTCTAATTAAACAGAAATTTAAAATTAAAATTTATTATTTAATGATTGAAATGGAAATTTAAAAACTTCAAATTCTACTTTCAATATGCAATTCAATCTAAGATTTTTTCTAAAAATAATTAAGTAAACTAGGAGCTGTTTGGTAACTTTTGAGTGATTACGTGTTGAACCAATAAGATGTTTGAATCATTAAATGCTAAACCATTAAGTGCTAAACCATTAAGAAGTCTGAACCATTAAAAGCAAGTATATCATTTAACTATTCAAATGCAAATGTCTAACCAATTCAAATAAGAGGTCTTAGTCATTCAACATTAGACCTCTTAACCATTCATAACTGGTATAATGTTTAACCATTCAAAGACAAATATCTAAACTATTCAGATATTTGCTTGTAAAACAACAGTCTGAACCATTATGTGCTGAACCATTTAAATATCTAAACCATTAAGAGGTTGATTAGAGGCTACCAAAAAGCCCTTTAGTCAAAATAATAGCAATGAATTTAAGATTTTGAGTTATAATTTAAGAGTTTAAAAATGTTCTATATTTTAACAATATCCTATAATATTAGTCTGCATTATATCATTATAGAATTATTTTATTATATATATTTATATATACAACGACATTTTTGTTTATTGTTCTTCCACTATCAAAGACGATAATTTTACGAAATGATTTTACCTATGTGTAAGGCCTTGTTCCCGGGACGTTTACAGCTGATCATTCATCGCACTCAAAACATAATTTTCGTCATCTTACATAAAAACGTCATAGCGGAAACATTTAAAATAATATCTCATTTAAATATAATAGCATTTGCAAATAATACTTCATTATCAAATTACAAAGTTCATATTACATTTCATTACAAAATCCTTATAATAATGGATGCCATTTCAAGAGAACTGAGTAATCGCCCCGTGCCATCCTCAGCAACATACCTGCCAACTGGAAACACATCAAAGTCAGCGTTGTTGAGTGAGTTCTAGTTTTATAATAAAACATACTTTTCTTTCGTAAAACCGTTCTTTACTTTCTTTCAAAATCATACAGTACTTTACATTCGTGCGTGATCATACATCATACGTACATATGAATAGTATCATTTTTATCTTCATCATTCGTTCATGCCATTATAGATCTGGTCAGACTTTACCCTCTTCGTGGCACTCAGCCACGATTACTGAGGTCGAATGACAAAGATCCCGTTTAGTACATTATTAAGATATTTCATTAACGTTCATTTCATACGTTCGTTCCTTCCATCATTACCATTCTCATTCATCAACTCACGCCATACTCCCGACTCATGTCCGAAGACTGACACAACACCGGAGTACGCGATTCGTTTCTCTTCATCTCATCTCAGTCTCACGCACTACTCCCGACTCATGTCCGAAGACTGATACTGTGTTGGGGCCTGTACACAAACCCTCGAATCATGTCCGAAGACTGACACGATACCGGAGTACGCGATCCTCTTCTCATGCATTCGGATCCTGTCTCATGCAACACCCCCGACTCATGTCCGAAGACTGATACTGTGCCGGGGCCTGTAACCAAACCCCCGACTCATGTCCGAAGACTGGTACCGGCTGGAGTACGCGACAAGGACCTCTTTCGAGTCTGTTGCGACACAAAGTCGCTCACCTCATACATATGCTTGCAAGCCTTTCATTTGTTCATTCATTCATTAATGCATGCATTCATTCATTACGTTCCTCTTTTCATTATCTTCCACTTTACATTACATAATACTTTCATTACATTCATTAACGTTCAACGCAAATCCATGGAAAGATAAACATACATAATAATAAGGAACATAAAACATACAACATCAAACACACAGGGCAACATCGCACACCCATAACATACATCATGCATAGCATACAATGTCAACAACACACGAATCACACACATCACATCACATAACCATACTGCATCACACATCATAATGCTTCACATCATCATTATCATTAGCTCATCATCATACGTCACCTTATACCGTCCATGCCCATCACATCATCGAGGAAATCCATCTCAACCATCACCTCTCGAAGTCCCTCGAAACTCCTAGGCACATAAACCCTATTCGGGCGCACCAACACCTAGGCGTATGGAGCTTCAGTCGCATGACCTCCATGCGTATGAACGCTCCAGTCGCATGATCTCCATGTGTATGAGCTCTCCAGTCGCATGACTTTAGGCGTATGAGGACTTTTTAGGCGCATCACCTCCAATCGCATACTTTTGTTAGATCTAGGACTTATAGGTCTAGATAAATTTGTATAGGCTTAGAAATTTAATCAATTCTTGTAATAAATAAATTGTCATTTATTATGCATGCATTAATTATATATGCTAACCCATATATGTGTGTTATGGATAATTGCAGGTACAAACATAATACTTGGTCAAATTCTGAAATTGACCAAGAAACATCTACGGATGAACATTTTGTTCTTCCGTAGATATGTTTCTTACAAGTAACCTTACATCTGAAGAGCCTCTGCAGATGAACAACCAGAACTAAAGAACAAGTTTCCTTTGGAAGAACAAGTTTCCTTCTGAAGAACAAATCATCTACGGAAGAACAAGACTTCTACGGAAGAACAAATCATCTACGGAAGAACAAATTCCTACTGAAGACACTATTCCTGCGGAGTCCAAACACTTGTATAATACAAGTGTTACAAGTCAACAAGGTAGTTATGCGAATCCCTAGAAATCCAATGATTCCTTAACTGAAACAAATCAAATCCCAAGAGATCTGGTGTTTCCTATAACCAAAACATCATTGTCTATATATATGGATCCTAGTTTCGATTCAAGGACGATTGTTTAGACGATTGATTGAACATCAACGGCAACAGTAATACGACAATAATATCAAAGTCACTCAATCAAACCCTAGCAGTCGTCACATCATAACATACTTTGATATCATTCATTCATTATATTTGTAATCACTAACATATTCTAATGAAATACTTATTATTCATTAATTGTGTTTTGTTGAGTGTGTTCTTGAATATTTATTGATATTTAAAGTTATTACAAACAATTAAACCAAATTAACGTTGATTTCGCAAACGTTGACTTGCCATCAACCGACACTGATAATTCCTGATTGTGATCCATGGATTCACAGGTGGTATTAGAGTCAAGTGCTTATTGATTTAGATCAATTGATCTATCAGTGTTAGTTGTGTTTAATTGCTTTGAATTCTGTAGATTTGTCAGTTTTTGTTGTATTAGATCTACTGTTTTTAAAAGAATTTTATGTGAAACTTGTTTGTCGCTCAACAACATTCGATTAGATTAACTCGTATCTATATTCAAATCAATTGAATAGCAAATCTTGTTGATCATTCTCATCAATTAACATCATGAGCAACTTCAGTGGATCATCTTACCAACCACCGAAGTTAGAAACAAAAGCAGATTTCAAGTCATGGAAAATCAAGTTTAGAAATCATGTAAACTATACTGATTCTGACTTATGGGTCTCCATCACTGAAGGTCCTTATATTCCACCCACCCTTGGGCCGAATTACAATGACAAAAATCAACCAATCAATACCACAGATCTATCACCTGATGATGTCAAAAAGGTCAAAGTTGATATCAAAGCATACAATTTGCTTAGTATGACTTTACCTGAAGAGATATTGATCATGTGTGAGAACTACAAAACAATAAACTCCTTGTGGAAGATACTTCATACTCTCTGCGAAGGGAGTGATGAGATCAGAAGCATAAGGAGAGACACCCTCAGGTCACAATATGAAACATTTCATCATATTGAGGGTGAATGAATTCCTCAACAACTTCATAGATTCATGCAGTTGGTAACTGAGATGAATATTTTGGAGTTGAAATATACCAATGAGGAATTAAACAAGAAAATGCTCCACACTTTGGCAGAAAGTTGGAAGCAAATAATATCCATATTCAAGAACACTATAGATCTGAAATCAACTGGTCTAGATACTCTGGTTGCAAAAGTGGAAGCTCTTGAAATGGATGAAAAATCAAGAAACAAGAGTGTGAGAACTCATGTCTCACCCTATCACTTCAAAGAAACAAATAATGCTGGAAGTGCATTTATTTCAAACAATGAAAGTGATAACTCTTATGCCTGGAGTGATAATAAGGAAGAAGATAGCTTTTATGCTTCTAAACCCTTAAAGAAATCATCTCAAGATAAAAATCAAAAGGATAAGGAAGAACTGTTGATAGAAAAGATACAACTACAGCAACAGCTAAGTCTACACATTCAAACAATCAGTCAGAACCAATCACTATGATATTGGATTCTGAATAACAAAAAGCAGCCTTTGCAGCTTTTAGTTCTAATTTTCAAGCATATCTGGGAAGCTCTCTAACGTCAGCAAATATCTGCCAACAAGACTTAGAAGAACTACATCCTGATGTAGTAGAAGAAATGGACCTATAATGGCAGATGGCAATGATTGCTTATAGAGCAAAGCAATATCTCAGGAGAAACAAGAACTTGGCAGCAGCCAGTAAAACATCAAAGATTGGTGTTGACAAATCAAAGGTACGATGTTTCAAGTGCAATCTCTATGGACATTTCTCTAGAGAATGTAATCAACAATCATATCCAGAGATGAGACAACATCAGCGGCATCAGCAACATAAGACTGAACCTCATCAATAATCAAACTCTCAAAGATCTCTGCATAGACAATCTCAACTGATCATACATCCCCACCAGCCACCAATGAATCAGCTGGACCAAGCAACTCAAAAGAGTCAGGGCTGATCATACTTCAAGATGGAACGTGTGACTGGAGTATGTATGAAAAAGAAGTCTTGGAAGAGAATCATGCATTGATGGCTCATATGGAACACAAAATTCCTCCAATGGCCAGAGAGGTAAAAGGAAGGTTGTGTTCATCAACATGTGTTGAGGAAGTTGAACATTATAGAGTCCATGCTCAACAGTTGGCTAACAAAGTAAAAGAAACTATGATTTTGAATGAATCCCATGTTAGAGAACATAAATTCTATAAAATCAAAATTAACTCTTTGCAAAAGGATTTAGAAAAATTTGTTTCTGAAAACTATAGCCTAAAAGCCCAAGTTGAGCATCTGACCACTTCCTTAATAAAATCCATGGCTGATCATGCTTCAACTGAAACAAAATCATCTAGATATGAAATTAATACTGAAACTTCAAGATTAAGTCATGAAGGAGTAAAATTTTAGACACTATCGACAAACCCAAGATCATTCAGACTTGGGTTGTCACTTCGAACTGATTTATTTCTGAATGCAGGAACAATATAAGAGAGCTGACAAAAAGTGGTATGTTGACAGTGGTTGTTCCAGGCATATGACAGGAAACTGTTCACTTCTCCATGATTTCAAACATAAAAATGCTTCTTATGTGGCATTTGGTGGGGATAAAATGGGAGGTAAAATTGTTAGTGAAAGGATGATAACAAATGGTGTGCTCAAGTTTGAGAAAGTAAATTACTGTAAAAATTTACAGTATAATCTACTTAGTGTGTCTTGAATTTGTGATCAAAATTATACCATATTGTTTGATAATACTAACTGTTACATTCTTAAGCTAGGATTTATTGTTCCAAAAGAATGGATCCTCCTCAAAGCAGCAAGAAAAGGAAACACTTATGTTTTAGATATGAACAACACTTCCGTCATAAAACATGAAACATGCCTTATATCTAAACTATCAGAAGATTTGTCTCAATTATGGCATAGAAGGCTTGTCCATTCTAACATTAAGAACATGAATAAATTGGTGAAAAATGACCTGGTCATTGGATTGCCAAACAAAGAGTTTCATTGCTTAACTCACTATTATTCTTGTTACAAAGGAAAACAACATAGAGTATCCCATAAATCCAAAATTATCAATACTAATACTACACCACTCAAATTGCTTCACATGGATCTGTTTGGTCCTACCAATGTAATGAGCATTGGAAAAAGGCAATATTGTCTGGTGATAGTTGATGATTTCACAAGATTTACATGGGTCTTTTTCTTAAAACAAAAAAATGAAACATCAGAAACATTAATGGACTTTGTGATCAAGATTGAGAATCAACTTGATACAAAAGTTAAAAATTTTAGGAGTGATAATGGTACTGAATTTGTCAATTTTGAACTGGTTTCCTTTTGCAGGAACAAAGGTATTGCAAGGCAATTTAGTGCACCAAGAACTCCACAACAAAATGGGGTTACTGAAAGAAAAAATAGAACTCTCATGAAGCAGCCAGAACAATGCTAGCTGATTCACAATTGCCCATCACTTTTTGGGCTGAGGCTGTGAATTCTACATGCAATGTTTAAAACAAAACATTAGTTGTCAAAGGACATAACAAAACTCCTTATGAGATTTTATTTAAAAGAAAACCATACATAGGATATCTTAAAGTGTTTGGATGTCATGTAACTGTTTTGAACATAAAAGAGTCATTGGGAAAATTTTCAAAAAAAGCATATGATGGTTTCTTTGTTGGATACTCTTCAACATCTAAATCATATAGGGTTTATATTCTACAACATAACATTGTGGAAGAGACTCCTAATGTATCTTTTGATGAAACTGTATTTACAAAGTCAGTTAAAGGTCATTATGGTTGTTTGACATAGATGCTCTATCTAAATCATTTAACTTTGATTTTGAATAACGCAGGATCTGATGAAGTATGTTATCCATTTGACTGAAGTAACCTTATCAGCTGTTCCTCCAAGGATATTCCCATCCTCGGTTGAAAACACATCAGTAGCAGCAGATACTACATTTGGAAATGAACATGGTGCATCTGGAGATGTGAATGCTGTCCCTTCAATAGAACCAGGCTCTCAAGTGAATACAACAAACATTGAAAATGATTCATGTCCTTACTTATCATCCGAAGAAGTTCCTACGGAAGAGCAAAATGCTTCCGGAGAAGTTCCTACGGAAGAGCAAAATGTATCCGGAGCAGTTCCTATAGAACAGCAAACCAAAATTGGAGATGCTCCTGCAGCCCATACAGAAGACTCTCATGATCCTTCAACTCATGTTGAACATTTTGACTATTTCTTAAACTCTCAACCTGAGTTGGATCAGTATGAGGCAATGGAAATGACTAACCTAGAATCATCTATACCAGTTGAATCAACACCTTCAATGAGAATTCATAAGACTCATCCAATCAACAACATCATTGGAAATCCTGCAAAGAGAACTACAAGGAGTCAAAGTGGTACTGCCAACCTTTGTCTCTTCAGTTGTTTTCTTTCTTAAGTGGTGCCTCCAAACATCACTGTTGCTTTAAAAGGCAATAGTTGGATTGAAGCTATGCAAGAAGAGCTTCAACAGTTCAGAAAGCAAAAGGTATGGTCTCTAGTTGATTTGCCTGAACGTCGACATCCTATTGGAACAAGATGGCTATACAAAAACAAACTGAATGATAGAGGGATTATTGTAAGAAACAAAGCAAGGTTGATTGCACAAGGATACACTCAAGAAGAAGGAATAGACTATGATAAAGTTTTTGCACCAGTTGCAAGAATTGAGGCCATAAGAGTGTTTCTAGCTTATGCATCATATAAGAAGTTTATTGTGTATCAAATGGATGTCAAGTGTGCATTCTTAAATGGGAAGATTGATGAGGAAGTTTATGTGTCACAACCCCCTGGTTTTGAAGATCCTGATTATCCCCATAGGGTATACAAACTAGATAAAGCCTTGTATGGTCTTCATCAAGCACCAAGAAAATGGTATGAAACACTATCATCGTTCTTGCTCAAGCCTGGCTACAAAAGAGGAACTATTGATCAGACACTGTTTCTCAACAAGAACATCAAGATCTCTTAGTAGTTCAAATATATGTTGATGACATTATTTTTGGTTCAACTAATAAGAGATTGTGTGTAAATTTCGAAGAGCTGATGAAATCTGAATTTAGATGAGTTCAATGGGTGAATTAACCTTCTTCCTTGGCCTTCAAGTTCATCAAAAATCAGATGGGATCTTCATCAATCAAGAAAAATACATACATCAAATTCTGAAGAAATACAATCTTGCTAAAGTATCCTCATGCAAAACACCAGCATCAACAATTGATAAGATTGTTCCTGATCCTTCTAGAAAATCTATTGATCAAAAATTATATAGATCAATGATAGGTTCATTTATGTATTTAATTGCCAGTAGACTTGATATTATGTTTGTTGTGTGTGTATGTGCTAGGTACCAATCTGATCCCAAGGAGTCTTATCTCACTGTTGTAAAAAGGATTTTCAGATACCTCAAAGGAAAACCAGGACTTGGTCTTTGGTATCCAAAGGATGGATACTTTACACTCTACTCATACTCAGACAGTGACTATGGTGGATGTAACAGTAACAGAAAATCAATAACCGGTGGATGTCAATTCATTGGACCAAGGCTAGTATCATGGCAGTGCAAGAAATAAACCAATGTTTCTGTATCCACAGCTGAGGCTGAGTACATAGCTACTTTAGCTGGTTGCTCTCAAGTTCTTTGGTTGTAAAACCAATTGCTTGACTATGGTTACAACTTCCTTCAAACTTCAATTTATATAGACAATTCTGCTACTATGTTTATCACTGCTAATCCTGTGCAACATAGTAAAACAAAACATATTGAGATAAGATATCATTTTCTAAGAGATTGCTCAGAAAAGGGTTTGATTAAGTTAGTCAAAGTGGATACAACCAATCAACTTGCTGATTTATTCACTAAAGCCTTTGACTCAGTCAGATTTAACTTTCTGGTTGAGTCTCTAGGCATGATTAACTTAGATTAATCAAATTAAACAAACAAAATATTATGTGTACTGATACTTAAGCATGACATATGCATGGGAAATGATAGTACACTATAGCTCTGCTTATTCCTGAATACATAAATAACAATAAATCTCAGCAAGTTTCTTGATATGTGAGTAGATTCATCTTGAGTGGAAACTAAACTAAGTGCATGCCAAACATAATGCTAAAGTGATTGTTTGTGGGAAACTTCATTTTTAGAATACAAGGTGAGTCTTTTTCTGATATGACCAAATCACTCATCTAAACACACTATGTACCAACACTTTATAATAGCTATCTTTGCAAATCATACTCCCTCTGTTTTGTGTAAACAAAGACCTGGGTGTATGATCACCATACTGAAGTTCAGTTACAAACGACGAAAAGATCATGGTCCTCATCATCCCTCTGTTTTGTGTAAACAAAGACCTGGGTGTATGATCACCATACTGAAGTTCAGTTACAAACGACGAAAAGATCATGGTCCTCATCATCCCTCTGTTTTGTGTAAACAAAGACCTGGGTTAAAGGCACCTCTGTTTTACGTTAGTAAAGATCTGGTGACCTGATGATGATCATATCTAAGCTCTCAAAAGAATCCTATGTGGTCAATTGTATATTATCTTAAGCTTTTACATCATTGCATTAATGAGATGCCAGATGCATCTCAAGATAGAACTTATAACTTAAAGTACATAGTTCTTAAGTGTGAAAAAGTGATGATTTGACTTGCAAAGGGAGGACAAAATCTTTATGAATTGAATGTGAAGCCCATAATAGTTATTTCCAAATCAATATGAAAACATGATAATCAGCATGCCTAGTTGATACATGAGCTCTTGTATGGATTTAAGTGGACAATATACTTGCAATCAGAACTTTGTTCAGGTATTAGTTCATCAAAATAACTCATCAGGAAGAGGCTAAGTATTATAGTATGATCCCATCATATGTGTATATATGTCTGATCATCATCATACAATTAAAAATCATGTTATTCCTCTTAAATAAATTTATGATAAATGCTTAATTTCACCATTAATCACAAATTTAGGGGGAGTAGAATACATGAAGTTAAGTTTTTCAATCAGCATCATTGTCTATCACATTATCAATTTGAAGAAATTGAAATCTGAGCACCATCTTAGCTTCTAGATACATGAAAAGTTTATTAAAATCATTTTAAACTTTCTTGTGCTAAATTGCCATGTATACAAAGTCAACAAGATCCTAAAGCAATAAATGGTTCTAACCAATGGACTTGGACCATATATACAACAATATTTCTCTGCATTGTGCTATCTTAAGCATCAGCAGAAGCTACAGTGCTATCTTAAGCATCAGCAGAAGCTACAGTGCTATCTTAAGCATCAGCAGAAGCTACAACGTGAAAAACTTAAATGTTTATCCGTAGATTGGTAAACTACGGATGAACAAAGATCAACAAATGTAATTTAATTTTACAGTTTGGTAATCTGTGAAAATGTAATTTTAATTTTAAATGTTCATCAGCAGATGTTGTTGATCTGTAGATGTTCTGCGAAAGAATACGTTGAGGGTCCCACTTAATTATGGATCCTAGGTTAATGTGTCTGAGAGTATAAATGATGTGGTTTGACTTCTCAAATTCATTATTTGATTTTTCAGCTCACTTTTCGGACCTAGAAAAACTCACTCTCAACATACTTTTCCCCCTTCCATAGCATTTAAAATTTTACCACATCAAAACATTAAACAAACATATATATGTGTTCCTAATTTGTTGTTATTAAGGTAAAACATGTCGTAATTTTCAAGAATGAACTGCTTGATTCGTGTTTTATCTCATAACTGTTCGTATTCTCATATAAATAATGTGATTCTAACGAAATCTTCTTTTTATGATCAGATGGATATTCGATTTGCGAGAGAACACAATGTGTGTGCCTTCTTAAACCCTGACGATCCTGTTTCGGAAGGGTGTCAAGAAATAATTAGATATCTAAGAAGATCAAGACTATCTTATGCCTTATCAGCAGAGCCTGTGATTTATTGATCACATAGTACTGATTTCTAGAACTCTGCATACGTAGAAGAAGATGGTGAAGTTATTGCTGCTGCTGTTAAAAATCGAAAGCTGAGAATCGATGAATAAACAATAAGAAGGGTTCTTGAGTTGGGAGATGTTGAAGCCGGACACCCTGATGTGTTCGAAAATGAATACATAGAGAAAGTTTTTCTCATGATGGGGTATGATGGTGATTTTGAAAAGGGAGAAATCAAGAAAGGAAGACTCTGTAAGCCATACAGATTTCTCTGTCACACATATCTGAAGTGCATTTCAAACAGAAAATCTGGCCTTGATAGATTTTCGAGACATATCTCTTCTAGCATCATTGGTATTTTTGAGGGAAGAACCTACAATTACTCAAAGTACATCTTCAACTGCCTATGTGATCACATTAAAGTGCATAAGGAAGATAAGATGTATATGTTTCCAAGGTTTCTTCAACTAATCATTAATGCGGATCTGCCTAGAACTTCTATGGATGGTGGTGTATTTTTTCAAGCACACCTTGGCAGATCTGTTCTGAACAAAATTTCTGGGAAATATGAAGGGGGTGACATGGACATGTTTGCACATGTGGTTGATGCTACTGCAAATATTCCTCAAGAGCTTGTGTGGGAAGATCAACAAGAGGACTCTCCAGCCAATTCGGTTCAAGCTCACTTGGGCCACGATAGTCGGAATTAGTGCGTCCAGTTGTTGAGCGATCAGGGCTACCACATCCGCGTTCCCTGTTCCTTGATTGTTACTGGCAGGAGCATCACTTGTTCTTGGGGTTCTTCCCCTGCCTCTGCCTCTGCCTCTGCCCCTTGGGGCTTCACTTCCGCTACTATTACTGCGAGTAGATCTTCGAGGCGGCATGTTCTATTCATAAAAGAGGTAACACGTAAGCTTTAGTTACCATAAGATACACAAGTATTCCACTTATCAAGTTCCAATGTTCATGTTCCGGTCGGTCAAGATCACCATGCAGCCAATTTCAAGCATATTCTCGGTATACCGGTGATGTTTATATATAGGGTTCCCCGCAGCATTCCCACCACACCCACGATGTACCGAGAATGATGCCCGATCCGGTTACATGACATCCGACTTTCCTTTTCATCATATCCATAATAATCCATCAAGTCAACTGAGAGCCCAAGCATGTAATCACGTATAGTCTGGTGGAGGTTGCCTGTCTCGCATCCTTAAAGGTCTCAGACATAGCCTCCTCGGGTCGGTCTCAGTATCCAAGGGTAAGCGCAGTATATGATCTGTGAAGATCTCTTCGGGTCTCAATACCCGAATTTGGTTATGATAACTTGGCACGCAGAGGAACGGAAGATCTAATAGGAGCATCCCATAAGAGAGTGAGCACAAGGGCTCTCTCATAGGGTTAAAATATCACGAAATAGATAGATAAACGAACAAGTAATGAGGAACACGTATGAGATACAAAATGCACACAACCCTGGCATGCAATCTACATGAAGGTTCCTAGGTTATAGTCTAGGTCAAGCGTATTGCCTAATTCTCTATAACCAATAGCTCTGATACCAGTCTGTCACACCCCCGCTAAGAGCGGAAACACGGGGGCGTAATGAGACGGGAATCGTCATAACACATGGTAAGCGATAGAGATGCAATAATAATAATGATGACAAGCGTGTCATGAAAACACCCGACAACAAGGGGACTTGTGTCGTGTTTAGTCAGTATTCACGACAACATAGCCATAAGCATAAACATGACACATAAATCATAATACATAGATGATAACATTGTATGCAATTCCCACAATCCGGGAACAAGTTACAAAGTATAACGTTGTTTGAAATAGATACATCAATTGTTTTCAAAATGAAAAGTTTGGCCCGAAAATGCATCCTAGGGTCTCCACTAAGGCAGCACACCTAGAACCTCAGCTAGCATGATCACCTGAAAAGATATTCTCAAAATGGTCAACAAAATTGTTGGTGAGTTCGCAGGTTTAAAGTAAATAAGTAATTGATGTTGTATAAAGTTGTTGCAGAATACCGTGCATATAGTTATAAGTAAGCAAAATCACATGACAAGAGCTTTACAACCAAACCTAATGACGTACACAAAGAATCTTGTCGGAATAAATTCACCCAAGGCCCGTACCTGGCTATTGTTGGTACTAACTAGTATACCAACACGAGGGTGGGGGTGTCAACCCAGTAGTACTACCAATACCTAACCGTCGGTTCCACACTGGAATTAAATGGTTGTAAGAAAGAACCACAAAGCAGACTCAAGCATGTATCAGATAAGTACCCACAAAATAGTAGCACGTTGATTCCAAGTATGTAAATTGTATGTATGTTGTACAGCATAGAAAACGGGCGAGCATACTTTTCCCCCATGTTTGTAAATGTTTGTAAAGTAGTATAAGCACAAAAAGGGCCACGAAACTCACATGTTAAGTGGTAAGTATGAAAGATCGAGATTCCCACAGTTGTATGCAGAGAACAGTCAACACCTAATGACAGTTATTGTTAAGCATTAATGACCTGTACAAAGCGTATAGTAATGTTTGGTCGGTTCGGGTTGTATCGTTTCGGTCGTGGGTAGCACACACACACAAGCGGACACACGTATCAGATCTTATGTAGATCCAAGTACTACGAGTAGTTGTCATTGCTTATGAAATCCGTGAAATGATCTCGTGGTTAAGAAAGATAGCACTTGTTAAGTATTTGGAGTTCCAATTGGATTGTCGATAACTGTAAAATGTTAGGTTGTTTTCAATTGAAATAGTATGTGCATGTTGATAGCGTTGACTTTAATCTTTGTGGTCAAGCAATGAAACTTTTACTGATGTTGCCTTATCATCATCAGACGTTCAAGGGGAAATTCACACTCAACATCATCAGTCACACAACAGGACCAGACGCTCGACTCAACGCTCCATCCTTACGAATCAACCTTCAATCGTACGAATCAGCTTCATTCGTACGATTGAGTCTTCATTCGCATGGTTGGCATTCAGTCGTACCACACAACACACATTCGCACGATCAAACCTCCATGCGCACGAATCAACCCTCAATCGTGCGAATTAGCTACTTTCGTATGATTGAGTCTTCATTCGTGTGATTGGACTCCAGTCGTGCGAAACATGCACAATCACATACATTCAGTCGGTCACCTGACTCAATCGCACACAATCATTCATACGCATGACTCAATCACATACACTCATTCGCACGCATGACTCAATCGCATACAAACTCACAGTCGCATGACTCAGTCGCACGACATGCCTAGTCGCACAACTCAGTCGCACGATTGACTTAGACGCAAGATTCAGTCGCACGACTCACTCAGTCGCACGGCTCAAACGCCTGACAGACCCAGTCGCCTGAACTGTAGAATCGCGACTGTGGTCGGGCTGAGCAGCCCCCGAGCTGCTCTAAACGCGAGTTTTACACCACAAGGACTTCTAGAAACACTCTACAAACATACACAAACATGAAACACAAGCAGAAAGACCTCACACGCACCCACACAACCTCATGTGTTCGAGTTGAACCCGAACACCCGAAACCCTAGTTTGGACAGCCGTGAATAAGCAAGGAAAAGGGACAACCAAGGTTATCTACCTGCTAGAATAGAGTAGACTAGGCCGTAGGTGGAGTCTAGACAACAAGAACAAGACCAAGCGGGTTGGATTTGGTGCTAGAATGAAGAAAATGTATGTGTAGGGAGTGAAGAGGTGAAGAAGATGAAGTGAATGAGGAATGTGGCTGGGAATGGGGTTTATATACCCAGTCCAAGTTTGCAAAATTACAAGTTTAGTCCTTGCACTTAACCCTCAAGTTCCCCAAAATTTGTTTCGGTTGATTACGACCTTAAAATGTTCGTTATATTAAGGTTAAAAGCGTGTTTAATGGCATTTGATAGTCTAAAATGGTTTTATTAATGACAATGGTTGAAATTAAAAATGATATATTGGTGGTAATGGTGATGAAATTTATAAAAGGTTTATGCTTAACACACGTTCTCGGAGGAAGTACAGGCACATGGGAAAATAAAGCAGACATGATTCCTTAAAGCAGGAGTTCATGAAGAAAAGGAAGAATAATTAAAATAATTCTATGCTTATTTATGTCGTTCGACGGACCTTAAGGTGACGGATGTCACACAGAATCTGTAGATGATAAATTCTTGAAGAGGGTTGGCTACAAAAGTAGAACTACAACAGCAATCAAACGCATTGAAGGGACTCAGTTCACATACCCTATAACTGAATGGGGTTATGTTGAGAAAACAAAGGAGTTAGTCCTGCTAAGAAATGCTGAAAACAAGAAAGCTCACCGGATTAGGATCTTTGATCCTGTGGAAATCAAATTACTTCATCCCAGCTACACCTCGTACCTTAATGACAAATTCTTTCCCAAGCTGGCAGATGAAAAAGCACAAAATGATTTGCTCCTGCATGTCCATGTGATACAAGTGATTGACAAATTACATGCCAAAACTACAAAAGAAGAAGATTCAATGCTGGACTGCTGAAGGGAACAACTTTTGATGAATTCACAGAACTCAGAATTTCAGAGCAAGATGAGCTAGAAGTGGTGAATAACAACAATGTGTTAGACACACTCACTACGGAGGAAGATGTTCTGGGGATAAGCTTTGAGACTCTGAAGAAGTTCAGCAAGATGAAGATCAACTACAAGTATGATGATCAGAAGACTGCTGTGTCTTACTTCTACAACAAGATCATTGCCAGAGTCAAGGAGCTTTCTGTTTTGAAGGATTGATTACAAGGATCTAAGCCTAAGGGGGAGTATTGTTAGATCTAGGACATATAGGTCTAGATCAATTTGTATAGGCTTAGAACTTTAATCAATTCTTGTAATAAATATTTGTAATTATCATTTATTATGCATGTATTAATTATATATGCTAACTCATATATGTGTGTTATGGATAATTGCAGGTACAAACATAATACTTGGTCAAATTCTGAAATTGACCAAGAAACATCTACGGATGAACATTTTGTTCTTCCGTAGATATGTTTCTTACAAGTAACCTTACATCCGAAGAGCCTCTGGGGATGAACAACCAGAACTAAAGAACAAGTTTCCTTCGGAAGAATAAATCATCTACGGAAGAACAAGACTTCTACGGAAGAACAAATCATCTACGGAAGAACAAATTCCTACTGAAGACACTATTCCTGCGGAGTCCAAACACTTGTATAATACAAGTGTTACAAGTCAACAAGGCAGTTATGCGAATTCCTAGAAATCCAATGATTCCTTAACTGAAACAAATCAAATCCCAAGAGATCCGGTGTTCCCTATAACATAAACATCATTGTCTATATATATGGATCATAGGTTGCGATTCAAGGACGATTGTTTAGACGATTGATTGAACAGCAACAGCAATAGCAATACGATAATCACATCAAAGTCACTCAATCAAACCCTAGCAGTCATCACATCATAACATACTTTGATATCATTCATTCATTATATTTGTAATCATTAACATATTCTAATGAAATACTTATTATTCATTAATTGTGTTTTGTTGAGTGTGTTCTTGAATATTTATTGATATTTAAAGTTATTACAAACAATTAAACCAAATTAACATTGATTCGACAAACGTTGACTTGCCATCAACCGACACTGATAATTCCTGATTGTGATCCATGGATTCACAACTTTCATGTGTATGGACCTTAATCGCATGACATCCGGGCGTATGGACTCCATTCGCATGACCTTCATGCGAATGGTCCTCAGTCGCACACCTTTCGTGCGAATGGACCTCAGTCACCTTCCTTTCGTGCAAATGAACCTCAGTCGCATAACCTTCGTGCGAATGAACCTCAGTCGCATAACCTTCGTGCGAATGAACCTCAGTCGCATAACTTTCGTGCGAATGAACCTCAGTCGTAAGACAATCGTGCGCATGGACCTCAGTCGCACGCCAATCGGTCGTATGGCCTCCAATCACACTCCAGTCGTTCGCCTAGCCCTAGCTGATGCAGAATGCAGTTCACCCCGACTGCAGCCGAGGGTTTTCGGCCTCCAACCTCTTCCAAACCTCTTTTAAGCTCAAATCAACCATTCAAAGCCTTAGGGAAACATACTACGGCATCATTAAAGCATACCCAAGCCCGAAATCAAGCCCCAAACGAATCATACACATACACACATGCATAAAAACTGGTTTACACCCAAAAACTCAAAAAAGGGTTTTCAGATGTGTTCCAGCCCCAAAATCATTCAAAAACATGTAAAAGAGGGGTCCTAGAACTCACCTTAACGATCCCGTCGAGTAGATCTTCGATTTGACCCGCTACACGTTGATTTTCATGCTTGGATCAACCCGAACCAAGCTTTTCTCCTCTTTTTCTCCTTTTCTCCTCTTTTTCTCCTTTTCTCTCTTCTCTTTGGCTGAAAATGGAAAGTATGAGGTGTCTTCCCCCTTTTATACTCCCATTCATCGAAGTTTCTCTCGTTGGCGAGTTTGGTCCCTCGACTTTGGACTTTATTTCTTTTTCTTCTTTCGTTGCCTTCAAAGAAATATTCTGGGTGTTACACTATGATCAAAGAGTACAAGTATTCAGCATAAAGAATTTCTATTATTTCTACATTATACACATTTCCATTATCTTTAATTTATTTTCTTACGCATTTAAGTAGAATATTAGGTACACTTGGATTTAAGAAATAAGGTTTTAATGATAACCTAATGTTGATATTTTTTATTCTACGACCATAACCTTTACTTCATTCGCTTTTTATTTATGTATACTAGTTCATATGTTATTGATAAACTATCAAATTATATTGCTTAATAGGACACCATTAATATCATAAGTAACTTTCTTAAAAGATCTTGACATATCACATTGTGATCATACAATCAAGGTTCGTGTGATTTTTTTCATGGATGCAACCAATGTATAACAATCTGGTAGAATCTTACTCTATTGATTTTATTATTGTTGAGGAATAGGCATTATTCAACTAATCAAATTGTTATCTTATTATTTTTGATATTTCTCTTATAAAACATACTTTTTATATATTTCTAATTTTTATATTTATACTACAGGTGAATATTCTAAAAAGATGATTTTTTAAGTTTAATAAATTACTAATTGAATTTGGTTAAAGGTTTCTACATAAAAAATATGAGATTTGTAAACATTAATAATTTTCTATTATTTAAATCTTTTATGTAACTAGGTGCTTTCCCGATTGCGCGATTGGTTATCTTTTATGATTTTAATAATGCTATAGCGTATCAAAGCTTTGATATTTTATAAAACTGATAAAATTTTGGAATTGAAATAACGTAAGCAAGTGGTAACCAAAGCGTATTGGTAATTAGTAATCTATCAACCTGAACAATTTTAATTTTTTCCTAATATCACCCATCAAATAGCCGTGTTTTTTTTCAAATCATTAATCCATCTACAATGGTGGACATCTTTTTTACGTGTCCAAATAAAAAGATATCGTAGGATGTTGTAGACAAAATGTGGCTAATTTGTATACGTAGAACGAAAGGGGGTTGTTGTGGACATCTACGTTGAAAACAAAAGGTGGGCCAAAAGCCAAACGAATACCCCGAACTTATATATTCCTCTTCAAGAAATGCCAATCGATAATGGCCTTAATGCTTCCTACAACAAAAAACAGAAAAGAGTAATAAATATAGTTTTGTTGGTTCAGGCCTCAAATCAAACACACAACAAAAGATGATTTACTGCTTAAACTCTCTCTTGTTCTATTAATTCAAAATTAAACACTATATTAAATAAGAAAAATGAACTCTTGCACCTAAAGAAAAGGAGAACCACTAACCTACTAATCAACTACTTTGACTCAACAAACTAATAATAAACATGTGACTAAAATAATATGATTCATAACCCGTATCCATGACCCAGTTACATTAACCGCTCCGACCCGTAATTTGACCCGATCAAGATTAACCTAACATTCACCCCTTTAATCTTTATTCGGTTCTTGGTTCTCTTGTTTGTTCTTTCTTTCATTCCTTCTTTCTTTCTTTCCTTCCTTCCTTCTTTCTTTCCTTCCTTCCTTCTTTCTTCCTTCCTTCCTTCCTTCTTTCTTTCCTTCCTTCCTTCTTTCCTTCTTTCCTTCCTTCCTTCCTTCCTTCCTTCTTTCCTTCCTTCGTTCTTTCCTTCCTTCTTCATTCCTTCTTCTTTCCTTCTTTCTTTCCTTCTTTCTTTCCTTCCTTCCTTCCTTCTTTCCTTCCTTCTTTCCTTCTTTCGTTCTTTCTTTCCTTCCTTCTTTCTTTCGTTCTTTCTTTCGTTCATTCTTACTCTTTCTTGTTATAACCGGAATCGGTGTTCTTGCTAATATTGTTATCTTGTTGCTGGATTCGATTCTTTCTTGCTTACTAACTTCGAATCATCTTGTTCTTGCTATTTCTTTCTTGATTTCTTGCTGCTCTTGCTCTTACTCTTGCTATCTTTCTTTTCCCTACTTTCATTCTCATGAACCTGCTTGAGAACACCTGATTCGTCTACCATTATCGGACTTAAAACCAAATCCGAAATCATTGAGGTGCTATCCTGCTTGATGCGCTATTCTGGTAGGTGCTACCACCATAATGAGATGCGATTTGGTCGTCGTTATAGTCCCGAAAGTAAGCCCGAAACACCTATTGTGGTTTCTTCTTCCTCGAAACCTAATTTCCAAAGTTGACCTTTTTTTAGGTGCTAGCTTGGCAACTTGTATTTAAATTAATTTACCTGGATTGCAGATTGCCTGTTTCATCCATTTCTATTTATTAATAACCATAACCACCTCCTTTTCATAATGATTTCTTCCTTCTTTGTCTCGATTCTTCCTTCTTTGTCTCTATTCTTCCTTCCTTGGTTGCACACAACCCCTCGAAATCGCTTATGGCACTCAACAACTTGCTTTTGGCTCTACACAGGTTATCTTTTCAACTTGAATGACTTAATCACACAAGTTCCATTCTTCCCGACCACACAAATCGTTCTTGGTCTCACGTCGGAACTCACTTTCCGGCCACGGTCTTCTTCTTCTTCTCTTCTTGGTCTCTTCGTGTTGGTCGTTCTCCAGCCTCCGTCTCTTTCTCCGGTCTTTGCTGATGTGACTTAATCGCCCTTCTTCTTGTTCACACAGAACACTTTTCTTGGTTTCTCCTCATTTCATAAAAAACAATCTTTTACAGCTTACCCGGAACCCTTCTGTGCTTTCAATGTCATCTCCTTTTTTTTTGGTTGCCCAGTTATTCTTCGCTGCACTATTTTTTTCTCGCCTTCTGCCCTGCATCCAAGGGCTGCTTTTCTCTCGAAAGACGACTCTCAAACCGGCACACCCCAAGCTCTGATACCAAATGTTGGTTCAAGCCTCAAATCAAACACACAACAAAAGATGATTTACTGCTTGAACTCTCTCTTGTTCTATTAATTCATAATCAAACACTACATTAAATAAAAAAATGAACTCTTGCACCTAAAGAAAAAGAGAATAACTAACCCACTAATCCACTACTTTGAATCAACAAACTAATAATAAACATGTGATTAAAATAATATGATTCATAACCCGTATCCATGACCCAGTTACATTAACCGCTCCGACATGTAATTTGACCCGATCAAGATTAACCCAACAATTTTCACATATATAAATACAAACATACATAAAATCAACACATTATATTCCCACAAACTCACATTATCCATTGATAGCCTCCCCCATCAAAATGAAGAATTTGTGTCGCTCTTAAATGCCCTTTCTTCAAAAACCATCTTTTGATAATAATGCCCAGGTGACAATTAAATCAAACTTAGCATACCAAAGTTTGTATTAATACATAAGGTATTGACCTGTAAAACCTACCCATATTAAGTCACGTTTAAACATCCAACTCCTTCACAAACATTCAGAAGGAAAAATTTATCAAATTTGCTCACCTCTACCTAATTAGTATTGATTTACCCACGGGTAAAATATTACAAAATAGAGGTAATTATAAACAGGCGCATGTTTAAACAAAAAAGTTGCTCAACAAGATAACATAGGCTATTAGTAGCAATATAACAATACGCCTATAAAGTTTTTCAGCAACAACAATACATTTCTTCACTCAATTCAACCCATATCACTTTTTTTAAGTGTTATTTAGTTTTCCTTTCTTTGGCAGCAAATAACTTGAAGGTTTTTTCAAACAAATATGACATGAGGCATTTACGGGAAATGGGTTTGTGTGGTTAACATACTGAAGCTCAACATGTAAACCAAAAGAAGAAAGAGGAGGTAGATTATACCTCCGGTTTGATTGATCTACGCTTAAAACAAGCTCTCAGTGAATCATAAATCATAACAACAAATTTCATTTGCTTTGCACAATTTTAAAAACATGAGTTTTCTTGGAAACTATTATTTTTAAAATTAATAGCAAGTTAGCAAATACCTACAAACTTTTTTTCTTTGAAAACGACAATGTTTTAATTATAGATAAAATGATAATATTATATAGTTCTAAGACAAAACCATTAGGACAAATTAATTTTTTCTTAAACATTTAATATTGGTATCTTCATAGGAGTTTCTTCTACAATATATTTTTTGTGTGACTTTTTATCCTCTAGCAAAGTGTAAGATGTCTTGTTTGAACTTTGATGAACTTTAATCATGTGTAATATATTTAGTATTATGCAAACGATTTGTAAAACTATTTATGCAATCAATCTATAGAACTATTGATATGAGTACTTTAAGACTCACCGAATCAGTAACGGTGTCAAATAGGCTAGATCCATGCCGACAACAATGGAGATTGTTTCGGTGGAGGAAGTATTTTTGAGCATGCTTTATTTTGTTAGGGTTTGGGTCTTGAGGAGATTTTTTTGATATTCTTTTCTAGTTGTCTTTACCTACTTTCTGTAATCATAGAAAGAAAGTTCATGATTTTCTGCATATCATCAATGTCAACATGATTATTAGTTTAATCTATCAAGTTAATTTCGTACTTATTAAGCATGATTTATAATCAAAACTTAAACAAATTGTTAGCTAGGATATGGGCAAACAACAATACCCAGGCCACGATAGAAAAATCTTCATTTAAATACACCAATCTTACCAACATTAGAAAATAAATATAAACTTATCATGATTTTTTTGATAAAAAACTACCAAAATGCGAACCCACAAATGTCACGATGATGTAAATGGTTTTTTTGGTTACCGACCGGGAAGGAGTCGATGAGCGACAATGGAAAGATCTCCGCCTCTTCCGCCAAAGCCCTGAAGCAGAACTTGAGGAAGAAGGCTCACCGGAGACGGGTTTCTACTCATCTGCATAAAAGCATACAAAGCGGAAATTACTTGATGCATGAATTCTAACCTTCTAATTGAATCTGCAACTAAACGACCAAGAAATCATTCGTAGAAGCAAGCAGCGTGAAGATCGAGCAACAGAGGATGATAATTCAAGCTTGCAACGAACTGAAGACGAAAGAGATGATAAAACACCGCAACCCTATCCGACTGACCGCCACCAAAGGCCACCGCCATCCATGACCTCCCACTCTGATATGCTTTAATGCAAGATGCCACGAAATGTATTCCATGACACATGTTAACCAAAGAAACCAATAATCAGAAACAGTTTTCCAACCGTAGATTTAAAGATCAACGTCCCTAATATCTCCACCTACTGTTCATGCCGTTTCTTTTTTCATAGAGTGTAATTATATGTATACACATTCATTTAATTCATCTTTGCATGTGTATATACTAAAGATTTAATAGTAGTAATTCATAATTTATAGTTATATTTACTTTAGTTTTTTCAACTCGTGTAACACACGGATGATTAGACTAGTTTATTATGAGAGAGGAGCGAGAAAATAAAATTTAATAGCTTTAAATTTTGACAAGTGTCATACAAAAATCTTTTTTTATTAATGTTGAAAGATATCCTCTATAGTATGCTTGCATATTTGCTGTTAGAAAAACATATAAAAAAAATTAAATGCTAATCAAAATTCTCGTTTTATTTTCTTTATGTTATAAAGTAAAATAGTTTAAAATATTTTATTATAAAAATTGTTTATACATTATATGTTGACGAGTTAATTGTTATTTTTATTTATTAGTGTTGGTCTGTTTTGTTTCGTCCAAAAAAGTTTTTATTTTTCCTTTTGAGTCACTAATTTATTTAAACGTCCAAAAAAGTTTTTATTTTTCCTTTTGGGTCACTAATTTATTTAAAAAGTTGTCATTTTTATTGTTTTTCGCTAGTTCAGTTAAAAACCATATTTTATTTTATTTTTTATCTTTTAAAATATTATGAACTGATACTATATAAGTGTTTTTTATATTTGTTAAAACAATTTAATATGTTACATGTGCACGCAAACACACATATAATCTATACTCTATAATAAAACAAAGTATGTAGTTGTCACGTGTTATGTTTCTAAACATCTTCATAACATTTTTCTCACAACAAATGTATTATAGTTGTTTGAACACTCACACTAATCTCTCTTATTAAAATTCACTTTAATTAAATACTCCATCTCTCTCTCTCATCTAGATTTTCTAAAATCAAACTATCTTTTTAAATATGAAAATTTCTTAAACAATAAATGTTTTTGAGAAAAATATTTTAACTCGGTCTATAAAAAAAGTTTATAAAAAGTGATATTTTCTAAAAACAATGTTATTAAAACAACGAAAATAATTAAAAACTAGAGTTTTTAATAAACAAGTTTTTTATATAATATAAAAATATCATAACAGTATTTAAACCAAATGTTTAGCAATAAAACTATTTAGTTAAGAAACTTAAAATATATATTCTTAAACTATTATTTATATGTAGTTTTCATAGTATATTATATTTTACGTGTCACGATTGTAAGCTCCCCATGCTAACTTTTCCATCTCTCTTGGAACAAACTTTTCATAAAAGTTTTCATTTTTGTTTGAAAAAGATCTTAAAATGAAGTATTTAAAAACCATTAAAATCTATATAACAAAAGTTTAGGAAAACGATGTTATTGTTTGTTTACTTAAACTAGCTATTTACATGTAATTTCAATCATATTTTGTGTTCAAGTATCGTTTTATAATTCATAAGTTTTCATTACTAAATTATTTAATATCTTATTATTCAACATGTGTAATACATGGATAGTAATCTAATCTATTATTTACATTACATAATAGAAAAAAAATCTATGGGTCACATACATGACTTATTCTAGAGCCCCTACATGATTTTTTCGCCTAAACAATATAGTTCATTAATTTAAGCAACCAAATTGTATATTATAATTCAATATCATAATAAAAGTATTTGTTTCATTACTTAATATTTTGATTAATATCAACCTAACAAAACAAAATATTTATTTAATTTTTCCTTAAATCAATTCTGAACATAGGATTTAAATTGAGATTTTCTTTCATAAATCTAATAAAATTAAGTCATTTGCTAACTCTGACCCTTTAAAACTAAATAATAATTTATTAGCATATAAAATAAATTTATTTATTGTAAAATTTTCATAATATAGCCTATATAATACATAGGAATCTAATATGGTATTAGATATAGTGTACCAAGATAATGAGTTGTATGATGAAATATTATCAATTTATGTGCATATGCTCCGAGTTTGCCATGAAAGGTTATGTTTTGCATTGATTACAAAAGACTATGAAATTATTTTAAGTTTATAAGTCACTCTTTAACCTCTTTAATGGGTTCATGGATAGCTATCGAGGTTGTTTCACATGTGAAAGACATTTGTTATACATGTGAAAGAAAGTGTATCAAATTTGAAACAAACTTAACACTAATGCAAAAATAAAACAACTAAACAACTTGAAACTAACAAATCAACAACTTACACAATCTGCAAACTCTTAAAATCTTCAATGTTTAATCTACAACAAATCACATCCTCCACCAAACAATTAATCGGCGTGTTTATGTACATTATATATCATATAGTTGTTTAATAAACATGTCTATATTACTACGGAAAATGAGACAATGATTAGTGTTTGTATTTCTTAGGTCATGGAGAAAACGAGTTAAAATGATGAAGATTTGATATTAGTGAACAAACTATTTATATGTTCAATAAGTAAAATGGTGAAGATCCAACACAAGAGCAACTAAAAACTTTTGAAGGTTAAATACAAGAACACTTTGAAAACCATTTTTGCAATTAGTTAGGGGAAGCTATTTTCAAGAATAGAGGATGGTGATGGACTGACGGCAACTATTTAAAGACATTTGGGCTAAAGAATTAAACTAAACAGGCTCATGAGAAAAGATGATGACGTGAGTTTCAAAATAAAGTAGGTTATTGGGCTTAAGTAAAGGGCTAAATTCACCAATTTAAAATGGTGTCAAAATGAATTTTGGGCTGGGCCAACAAATGACGATAATCCAAAACAAAAAGAATGAATTGAAAACATCCCGAGATGCTCTGCATCATGATCAATCATTCATGTGGAATCACCGCTTCCGAATATGTCAATAACATTATATTCATTTGATATATGTTGAGCATTGTTTTTAAACTCGGATCGGACTGGCCTGTTGAAATGATTGGACCATGATTCGAAGGTCGGACTGGTCAAGATCTACCCAACCAAAAATAATGCATGAAATGCTAAGAGTTTAATGTTAGAAGGGCAAATCATTTTATTATTATGGTTAAGTGGATAATCCATTTTACTACCTCTCATTGGTTCTCCGCTAGATATTTTTTTCCATTATTCGTTTCTCTTAAACGGAAGAGATCTCCCGTACACTAGGTGTTTCACCGAATAACAATAATGATCACCTTATACAACACAAGAATGGAAGATTGGAAGTTGTTGCACAACTCTTCTTTTTGATGTTGGTCTTTTTAACTTAAATCTCTATATTCAACTTCAACTTGATGTTAGAAAGTACACATGTACATGAAAGTATTTAGAACAAAAAGGATGAGTGGAAATGGTTACGAAAGACTTATCTTTATAAACACAACATAAAAAAACAAGAAATTGTTTTTGACCTAACCACGATCGATCCTATGGTCACCGAGACCATGGATCGTCTTTGCAATCTTTTTTTTATTTTTATTTTTATGAATATTATGTATTATCAAATCCATTTTAAACCAATTTTCAAACACCTACACCGGATTTTGAAGTTCGATAAAAGGGTATTTTACTTGTATGCAAAAGGTTATGAACCTATATCAAAATAATAATACTACCTTTTGAAAACTATGTTTAATGTTTTCTAGTCAGGTTTATAACTTATAACCCTCTTAGACAAATTGTGTCTTCAATGTTAAAACACATTTAAGACTTCCATATTTAGTATATTACATCTACTATATTAAATCTCATTTGATTAAAATCATATATATAGTAAAGTGTTTATATAAATTAGTTTTGTTAATCTCATTTGATTAAAATCATATATATAGTAAAGTGTTTATATAAATTAGTTTTGTTAATCTCATTTGATTAAAATTATATATATAGTAAAATGTGTATATAAATTAAATTTGTAAAAGTTTAGTTAGTCTTTTGAAAAATAACTTTGTAACTTTGGAAAACATCAAGACTTCAAACAACTTTATAAACTAAGTCATATTATAATCAATGTTGTCGTTTAAGCTTTGATTCATGTATGTAGTTGTCGATTTTTCATTACAAGCCTTTGTATGCTTTGTTATCACCATTGTTGTTACATATTAGCTTTAACTAGTATCAATCCCTCGCATTACGGCGGGAGCGTAAAACTGTGTTAAGTAACATTAATCTCACACCACCACTAGTGATCGTCAATACCATAAAATTCGGTATAATAAAAAATAAAAAAACGAAATAAATTAAACTTAAAGAAAGAAAAATAGACGTATAAACATTGAACCACACACATGAAACGTAAATCGTAGAAAACAATAATTAAGCCAATCTATGACCTGCGCATTGTGACATGGCTTTTAAATGGGAAAATATGCGTAAAAATTTGAACAACATACGTACGTTACGTTGTATTAACTAGTATAACTTAGACCAGAATGTAAAACAAAAATTTATAAGAGATTAAAAGTATAGGGATGAAAGTTGAAAGTGAAAAGTGTTGGGGCTAAATCGTAAAATATGTAAAAGTATGAGGTTAAAAGCAAAAAAAATTAAAGATTAAAAAAACCAAGTAGAGTACCAATGCCAAAACATGGCCAGCGAAAAACATCAGAAAAACTCGTATAAAAATGTAATAAAATATGCAAAAACGAACAAAAATAAAAGTAGATGCGAAAACATCAAACCACACACGTGAAACATATAATATAGAATACAACAACAAAGTCGATTTAGGACCTGCAGGTTGTGACGGGGCCTTTAAACGAAAAAAAATAGAGACAAAAACTTGAACCACATACGGATGTTGATAGGACCTGGTATTTGAACGAAATACCTAGTGATTAGCGTGTAAACCAGATCAAATAGTGCGGAATCCTATTTGATTGGCGATCCAATCAGTGAGAACACACGAAGAATCAATCAAGAATTGAAACTAACGTTAGAAATCGATTGGGAATCGATCTAATGTGTTCTATGAACTTGGAGAACGAATTTGGAGGTTTCTGGACGGCTAGGGTACGTCTGGAATCGTAATTGATCGAGAGTTTTTATTTTTCACGAATTGAGTTGTATTTATAGGTTGGTATTATTCAATCGTGCGACTGAACCATTAGTATGGTTCAGTCATGCGATTGAGCCATGCGGTTGATTCATTCGCACGACTGAGTGTTCAGTCGTGCGACTGAGCCAATCTTATGTTACAATCATACGACTGATCCAGTCTCCTGGTTCAGTCGTGCGACTGAGTCATTCGTATGAAGGTGTTCATGCTTATGGTCCATTCGCATGGGCCATTCGCATGATAACTTTATTATTTTAAGTTTGAATGTATTAATTATTAACATTCAACCAATCACTAACCTAATTAATTAATTTAATATCAACTTATTAATGAAATATTAATCATTACAAATCACAAACAACCAATATCATTTCATTAATCATATCAAATTACACCAGAATCAGATAAACAAGATCTATTACATTCATATCATGATCTAGGGACATACATGTATCAACAAACTCCCCCTTGGACCTAGATCTCTCTAATCTCTTGTTTTCTGCATAACCTCTTTGTATTTCTCGTACTTCTCCTCTTTTGTGACTCCCGTGTGAATCTTAAATGCGAAGCAAAGTTGTATAACTTTCTAGAACTGAAGAGCTTGTACAATATCTTGCGTATCATAGAATAGTGGCCACTTGTATAGTGTATAGACATCACTTTCCGACAAGTTTGTAAGCCACATCGGGTCGAATACCCTGATAGTATCCATTTGTCCCTCTTTACTTAGACTATGACCGCTTCAGCTGTTCTCCAATCATAATACCACCACTTAAAATGTGGAGTGAAATCCTGTGGCATTTCCCTGAGTGGGATTCTCGACATTGTGCGAGTAGGATTCCACTTCAACACTATTTTAGGCTTGCCAGTAATGACATCAACCTCAGACCTTCTGATATACCTAGTAGGCTGTTGAGGTCTGAAGTTAACCCATCTAGTGTGGTACTCCTTCTTTAGGGCAGTCTCAAACCAGCCTGACATCTTCCTTGGGTCAGCATACAAAAGCCTTAGTTTGGCCAGCTGGTTGAGCTCAAAACCTGGTAGGTCTTCAGATCATGTGGGAATCTGAAGTAATCTATGCCCTGTTCTCTCTTACTGCATAGACGTTAAGGTCATCAAAATATGCCCATGCTATAATCCTACCTGACACCTTATGATGTTTCTTGACTCTGTAAAGTTTGGTGTAGGAATCCTTCTTTGGTGTAGTACGTTGGGCTCTAACTTCTTCAAAACATGCAGCCCACTCAGCCTTTCGAATGTCAACATCATATTTGAGGCTTGGGCTGTGTCTTCTGCTTTCTCTGATTCTTGCTCCATATTGTTCAGCACCTCAATAGTATCGCTGACAAGGGATTCACCCAGATTGGGGACCACATTACCTTCATTGTCAGCGTACTGAGGGTACTCCTCGGTAGTGACATCTTCGATCTCTACCTCATCAACATCGTTGAACTCTTCGTCACTAGTCGAATCGCATGTCGGAGCATCTTTTACTATTTCATCTGGATTTAGCTCGAAAAGCTCTGCGAGTTGCTCATTTGATAAGTCATGAATTATTTCCCCTTCTTCAGGGGTATGATTCACTGAACTCCTAACTATCCCTTGCAGGTCAAGTATCATCGTTAGCTGAGACTTAACCTGCTGAAGGGGAGCAACATCAAACTCATCTCTTTGGTAAGATTGATCTGTTTGGTTTAAACATTTCACACATAAATCATTAGTAGTTGATCAACCAGAAAAGCATTAAAGGAATATAAACATTAAATACATTGTGTTCAATTACATGATTCAAATACAAAAGAAGATAAATACATAAACATCTAATCGTTACTTTTATCTTGGATCATGGTTTCATCACTTTGAGGAGCAGAGGTAGAGGCTGATTGATCTTGTCTGTTCTTAGTCCTGTTCTCTTGACCTCTAGCAGTGGCCGATGCAGGTGCATCCCCTCCTTCTGCTTCCTCATCATCGTCACTCTCTTCATCTTCATCCAGATCATCATCATCACTATCATCACCATCTCCCTCTTTAATCTTCAGAGGCTCATCTTTAGGTCCTTTAAGTTTGAGCATGATGGTCTTCTTAGCATTCTCCAACTCTTCAATTTTCTTAGCAGAAGTGACTCTATGCTCTTGGAGTTGGGCGATCTCTAGGCTCTGAGCAGCTATTTGCTGGGCCTGCTCCTTAATCTGATGTGACTGCACAGCAGTGAGATCTGCAAGCTGTCGGATTTGTGCAGTCTTCTCTTCATCAGCAGCTAACAGTCGCATTACCATACGGTTTAGCGCTGACAACTGGTCATCTACCCCAAATTGAGGTAGATGAGATCCATATATACGTGCAGGATCAGATGAGGGTCCTGATTGGTGGCTAGTGGTGATGGTGGTTGTGGTAAAGATTGGGTTGGTTCTGTGAGATATTGGAGGTGATATAGGAGTGAAAGATATGGTGGTGGTTGGTATATTTACAGTGGTGGGAGGTGTGGTAGTGGTAGTGGTAGCTGTGGTGGCTGTGGTGGCTATGGTGGTGGATGGTGTGGCTGTAGAAGTGGTAGGGGTGGTGGTAGATGTAGTAGTAGCTGTGGTGGCTGTGGTGTGTACGAAGGTGAGTCTTCTTCTCTTCTTCTTCTGGCCGTGGGGCTGAGCCATCCGTTTCTTCCTCGATCCAGTCGAGGTGGATGCTCCCCCTAGAACACGGCTAGTAGACTCAGGAGCATAGCTGGGATCTACTGTCGTCTCTCCCGAATCCCTGGGGCGTTCACCAACCGCCCGGAGTCCATACTCGGTGGGAACAACCTTGCTTCCCATGGTCCTCGTCAGGGGCTCCTCATCTGACTCTTCTTCCTCCTCACAAGGTATGAAGTCCTGGTGGAAGCCTGCAGACTCAACTATGTCGCCTGTTGGGGCAGACACTGGGGATATAACATCTGAAGCTGTGCCCCTCGTTGGAGCAGGCATATCATCCCCAACATCCCCACTATCATCATCGTCTGAATCATGCTCTGGGAGCAACACCCTCTCATCATCTGAATCGCTATCATCATGACGCCATTTGCGTCTACCTGGTGCCACATATCGTTCATTTGCCAGATGGCCGATCAACCTTTTTACCTGGGGCTTTACCTGCTTGCCCCGATACACTCTCATGCGACCCAAAGTCGTGTCATCCATAACCTCTAGGGCAACCGCGTCCTGTTTCTCCTTGGGAAGTAATGGCAGCTTCTCGTTAAAGATCAGCTGCAGAATCTCTAGATACATACAAAAACCCTCCTTCCCCTTGGCCTCCAGATTCTCCACCAGATACGAGAAGATCATGCTCGAGAAGCTGAAGGGGTGGTTCAGCACCAGTGCCACATAGGCATTCTGAATCTGGTCTGACAGGTCATCAAACCCACCTTCGAGAAGCAATACACTTCAGGATCACATGCGCCAAGTATTTATACTGGGGACACAGGTTGCTGTTGTTGAGCACACCTGAGTTGATGTCCCCAGCATATTTAATCCTGAGGAAGCAACCTCTGACTGTAAATGGATGTAGTCTGGTGGGTTGATCAGTATCATCCCCAAAATCAAGTACTCTCTGGATGTCAGCTGCTGTAATTTCAATGTCATGACCATGAATGGAGCTCGGTATGCTGTAAGGCTCATGTGAACGATCTACGGAGGCACTTTCCCAGAAAGCCTGATGTAACGACCTGTAAGGAGTACACTGTGTGGATATGGCTTTGTGTATCCGAGAGCATCGAAGGAATGCAATAATATTTGTAAACTCGGATCCATTCCGAGTCGTATGGTCCAAATGAGCACATATATTGTGCTTTGGATTTATGGACCATCTATCAGCCATTGACCTGAAACACAAGACACAAAACCATTTGTAAGTCATCTTCAAATTCAGTTCAAGGTGCATAGTTTAAATTCAATCCGATACATTCGTGCGAATGAATCATGCGACTGGAGTCAGTCGTTTGTTCTTTCGTGCGACTGAGCTCATTTGGGTGAATGAGACATGCGACTGAGTTCAATTTGCTGACTGAGTCTGCGATTGGTTCAGTCGGCCGACTGAACTCATTCGCATGGTTCATTCTGCCGATTGATCCAATCGCAAGATTCAGTCGTGCGATTGGAGTTCATCCGGACGACCAATCGCATGACTCCCTGTTCATTCGACTGAGGTTCGAATCTTGACCTAATTCAAGTAATATAACATGGCTTAATGGTCCAATAGACTCGCCATCTTGTCACTAATGACCTATTAAACTTAATTTTAACATTTAGCTTAGTTTATGTAGGTTATTAGGGCATTTTTCAATCCGATCAATGTTTCATTCGAATAACCCAAATTTGACTCAAGATCTTCTGATTTCTATAAGGTTTAACTGCAATGTACCTGTATACTTGTCAATCGAATGTCCGAAGATCAATAGCAATGTGAAAACACGATCTCTAGAAATTTTTTGGCAGAGTAACGGGAAAGAGCGATATGGGTGCGATTGGGAGTGATGAGTGAAATGCGATCGACTGAGGCCTTTAAATACTGACCCTAATTTCAATCGGCCGACTGGCCTCATTCGCTCAGTTCATTCGGGCGACTGAGGTTCAGTCGTGCGATTGAGTTGGCCGACTGAGTCTCAGTCGGTCGACTGACCCATTCGTGCCCTTTCATTGCTTTCTCAATTAACCGACTGAGTCTCAGTTGGTTGGCTGACTCATTCGCACCCTGTCATTCGGTCGAAAGGTTCATTCTTAAACGCCATTCGGGTGAATGACTAAATTTCATGTCCAGTCGTGCGGATGGATCCATTCGCATGGTTGGTCCATATTCATGGTCCAATCGTGCGAATGGGTCACACTTGGTAGATGTTCTCAATTAAGACTTTGTTTTGGCTTTTTGTGAGAGATAACCTAAGGTGGAAATCTACTAGATTTGGTTCCGGAATCGAAAGCTTCAACTTAGATTGACCACACCTAGACCAATTCAATTTTGGAATCATATGAGCACATCAAATCATTTGGGGCTTGTTACAAAATCTTTTGATGCTCATTCTTGGTGTTCATCCAGAGTCATTAGCAACTTTAGGAAATCATACTGGAAATCTTAGATCACCACATTGATTTAAACTTTCAAGAATTGCAGCCACAATGATTGTCAATATGTTTGTTCACTTAATCCATACACAGACTCTTGACACAAACTGGTGATTGTTTTTGGTTTAATTGTTTCAACAAACATTTGTGGATCCCACACTTATATGGTAATCACATCCTCAGGAGCTTTTGAGGGTCTACGGTTATTTTTACAAGAAGAGACTATTCTTAGAGCTTTCAAGGAGAAGCCAATCCTCATGTCAGTGCCATTGCACACAGAGGGCGGCAAACAACAATGAATTCTAGAATATCTAGGTTATGCTTATCCTCAGTCAGTGCCATCGCACAGTAGAGAGGCGCACAACCTATCTCCTTGTTAGAGCAGCTTAATTTTATTTTGCACCAAATGCCACCAACACATAAGTCATTAGCTTGATAGAATTTTTCTTCATTTTTTTCTGGTGCTTTGCTCTATTTACGGTCATCCGCACACATTTGTGGCGTTTACATGCTCATTGCCCTTATTGGAATATTGTTGATTGTGTTAACCAGCGATAAGATGGGAGCCCACAGTCAGTTGAACCACTTAGTTTGATCTTGAGATCACCAGTCAGGTCTAATCATCTATTGTGTTGAATCTACCGACATATCAATTGTGGTCTAGCAACCTCTAGGTCTACTCTCATGGTTTACCTTTAGAGTTACCAGTTTTTCTATCATCTTCCCTTGATATTGTTTAGACTACACAGACTTACTTTTGAATTTTTTTGCACCTTTTCTAAATTAACATTTCAAAGTCCCTCTTGATTTTTTCCAGTGTACTATCATATTCCAAAGGTTTGAATCGGTATCACAGATACAATCTACCTTATATCAGCTTTCCACTCCTTCTCCCTCGTTTTTTTTAAATGTTGCTTGCTGACTATTCTCCCCCTAAAATACTAAAATCATAACTGTTTCATTATTTTAGGATTTTAATAAACAGCAGAATAACATAAGTTTAATTTTAAACATACTAATTAATCACATAAGCTCAAATAAAATGAAGAATTAACTAAGCTACATCGGACTACACCATGATCATCATCAGGAATAACCTCACTTCTCTTTTTAACGCCGTTGACCTCTAGCAGATATTGAAAACGTGGTTTATCAAAGGCTTTAGTATAGAGGTCAGCGCGTTGAAAATCAGTATTAATTTTACCACCACATCAATTAAGTTCTTTTCAAAACAATCTCGTATGAAGTGATATTTAATATCGATATGTTTGGTCTTAGGATGTTGGACCGGATTTTTAGTTACTGCAATTGCAGAGAGTTATCTACAAAAATAGGAGTAGAATAGAACTTTAAACCGTAATCCCGCATTTGCTGTTGAATCCAGATGATTTGGAACAGCAACTTGCAGCAGCAACATATTCAGCTTCACAATTGACAATGCAACCGATGTCTGCTTCTTACACTGCCACGTAATTAATCTTCTCCCAAAGAATTGACACCCTGCTGAAGTAGACTTGTAGTTCATCTTGCAGCCTCCGTATCCGAGTCACTATACGCCGTGAGCTCAAATCATCATCATGAGGATACCACAACCCAAGTGTGGGTGTACCCTTTAGATAGCGAAAAATCCTTTTGACCCCGATCAGATGATTGACCTTAGGTTTAGCCTGATATCTAGAACATAAACATGTCGCATACATGATATCAGGTCTAGAGGCAGTGAGATACATGAGGGATCCAATCATTCCTCGGTACATCGTGGCATCCACAAGATCTCCATTCATCAGGTGCTATGTCGTGATTCGTAGCCAGTGGAGTACCGGCAGCAGATGCATTCTCCATGTCAAAGCGATTGAGAATGTCTCTTACGTACTTGGTCTGATGTAGAAAGATCCCATTTGGTGTTTGATCCCCCGTAACCAGAAAGAACTTCATCTCCCCCATAGCACTCATCTCAAACTCTTCTTCATAACTGCTTCAAATTCTTTGCATAACTCTTCGTTCTTTGAACCGAAAATTATGTCATCAACATAGATTTGTACTAGCAGTCGCCATCTTTTTCTTTAATGAACAGCGTGCAGTCAATGACTCCCCTGCGAAAGCCGTGTTTCACAAGATGAGTCGAGAGTTTCTCATACCAAGCTCTTGGAGCTTGATGAAGCCCGTATAAAGCCTTGTCGAGCTTGTAGACTCTATCCCAATGATAAGGATCTTCAAGTCCCTCGGGTTGACTAACATAGACTGTTTCTCTAATTTCCCCATGAAGAAATGCACTCTTCCATCTAATTGATAGACTTTAATCTTCATGTACGATGCATAGGCAAGGAAGATACGAATGGCTTCCATCCTTGCCACGGGTGCAAACACCTCATTGTAATCAATTCCCTTGACTTGGCAAAAACCCTGAACCACCAGTCGAGCTTTATTCCTGAAAATGACCCCTTGGTCATCTTTCTTGCATTTTAAAACCCATTTGGTGCCAATGACCTTAGCACCTTTAGGTCTATCAACCAGACCATACACCTAACTTCTTGAACTGAAGAAGTTCTTCTTGCATTGCACTCACCCACGCATCATCATTTAGTGCTTCACTGACATATTTTTGCTCAACCTGTGAGACAAAACACCGATAGGCACCATCATGAATATCCCTTTTCCATAACAAGGCATAATCAGCTGAGTACAGCTGATTTCGGGTTTGTACTCCTGATCGGACATCTCCAATGACATTGTCTATTGGATGATAGACGTTTAGTCGTGATCCTGGAGTAGTAGGAACAGCTACCTCAGAGCCAAGATGATGAACATTTGGTTCTTCATCTGAGGTAGTTGGAGTTTGAGGCTCTGAAGTCGAAGGTGCACCACTGGTAGATGCTTGTGGACTTTCAGGAACTGGAACCGGTTCCGCCTGACTGTTCTGGTTATCTTCTTCAGCTTCATTTTCAGAGGAGGTGTCACTGTCGTCGATTACTCCCCTTGACTGAGTAGATGTTTCTCCCTGTGAGCTAGATGTTGGTGGATTCAAGCTATCATACATCATTCGTGTAGCTAATTCGTCATCTGAGGGAGAGAGAGGAATGTTGAATGACTTGAAGAACCCATCATAGTCAAAGAAGTAGGCGGGTCCTTTGCCAGTAGGTGGTGTGGTGAATTGCTGAACATCAACATTAAACCAAACTTCTACTAGACCTGTTGAGTTGTTGTAAACTAGCTTGTTAGGTATGTTGTATCCGAGAAAGATGCCTTCATCAGCCTTCTCGCTGAATTTACCCTCTTGTGTCTTCTTCAGAAGTGTGCACGGCGCCACAAATGGTTCGAGATACTCCAAGTTCGGTTTGCGTCTTTGTAGTAGCTCGTAACATGTTTTTCCGTGGCGCTTGACTATCAGGAATCGATTCAGTGTATAACATGCATTTGCCACTGCCTCATTCCAGAATTGGATAGGCAGTTTCGAGTCTGCCAGCATAGTCCGTGCTGTCTCTATCAAGCTCCTGTTCTTTCTCTCAGCAACGCCATTCGTCTGAGGTGTGTAAGCAGAAGTGAATTGATGCACAATCCCCTTTTCCTTGCAGTATTCGCCATCCACTGGTTCTTGAATTCCGTTCGTTGTCTGAGCGTACTTGTCTAACTTTCAGCTTGTAGAGAGATTCCAGTGTGGTTACCAACTCCTTGAATGATTCAGATGTTTCCAATTTGGATTTCAGAAACATTACCCAAGTGAATCTTGAGTAGTCATCAGTGACCACAAAACAGTACAAGTCGCCTGTAATGCTCTTTGTACTGACTGGACCGAACAGATCCATGTGAAGAAGTTCAAGAGGGAGTTCTATTGAGTTAACCTTCTTTTCCATATGAGACTTCTTTGTCTGTTTACCTATCTTGCAAGCTATACAGAAATCAGGAAGCTGAAAGTTCTTGACATTAACACCTCTCACCAGATCCTTCTGAATCAAGTGATTCATCTTCCTTTGACTGATGTGTCCCATTCTCCTATGCCAGGAGATGGAGTCTTTTTCAGTAGCTTTGGATAGAAAACACTGAACCTCATGATCCATTGTAGAAGCTGTTGACAGATCCAAGACATAAAGATCTTTATATCTTGAAGCAGTCATCAAAACTTGGTCCTCTGGGATCATGTAGTCTTTCTTTAGTACGTAACACTTCTTGTTGTCGAAGATGACTTTAAATTCCTTATCACATATTGAGAAACAGAGAGTAAGTTGTTTTGAAGTTGCTGGACGTAGTTCACCCTATCAAACTTAACTTTCTGATTTCCAACCTCTCCCTGAGCTGTGATATAGCCTCCCTTGTTTCCAGCAAATGAAACATGCCCTCCTTTTATTTGCTTTACGTTTGATAAGAGAGCTCTGTTTCCTGTCATGTGCCTGGATGCTCCGCTGTCTACGATCCACGTGTTAGTTTCAGCACTGTATTGAACAACCTGCACATACAAGGTAAAGGATTAGTTTAGGTTAGGAACCCAAGCCTTTACTGGCTTGGGTTTCCCAGAGGCATCACACATCAGAAATTCAACCCATTGACCCTTAGAAGGTGAGGGTAGCTCAGGTTCCTTCTTGTCATCATTATCACATGGAGATTGACTTCTCTTTCCATAAGCCAGATTTGTGCAATGCCTGTTTGTGATAAACAATCGACTGGCTAACGGGTTGAACCTTCTGTTCACTAGTTTTTCTAGGTGGAGTTAAAGAGCTCCTTTTAGAAGACTTAGGTTTTGAGTCCTGAAGTTCAATCTTCTTCCTAGGTGTCTGATAATAAGAACAATAGGAAGCAATGTGTCCACATTCTCCACAGTTGTAGCACGCCCTGCTATCAACTTATAATTAAACTTTCTTTGTGGAGACGTGTGTGACACTCTAGTAACATAACTCACTTTAGGTTTTGACTCTGGTTCTTTGGTTGTTTTTACTGGTTTATCAAAGTTAACTGTTTTAACCTGTTTAACATCCTTTTCCTTTTGGTTAAGTGGTTTTTGACTTGACGTATGCGAAAGATTATCCTTAGAAGCTCTTTTAGGTTCTGATTTGACTTTGTTTGAACCTGAATTTAAGATAACTTTTCAAATTCCTTTTCCAGATTAACACAAGGCAATTTACCCTTTGCCTTTGAAGTGGTCTCCTTTTGTTTGTTTCCAGTGTCAATAGATGAACATAAGGAATCTGGATCACTAATAAGAGGAGTAGACACCACATGATCCTTGATAGGACTACTATTTATAGGTCTAGTCTTAGTGTTCATCAAAGTCTCAGGTGGTGGCGGAACCACTTTATAACCCAGTCCCTCCCCGTTGTTCCTTTCTTTCACTAAGTGTTGGACTATGTGCGAAGAACTAGTCCAACTATGCAGTTTCTGTTTTAGTGAATTTACTTCTACTTCTAGAACTGCCTTTTGCTTCTTAGTGTCTTCTAGGGATTTTAGATAGTACCTAATGTCATTAGCTTGATTAAAGGCAACTACTTCGGTTTCCCTAAGCTGTTTAGTCAAAAGGTCTATCTTTTCTTTATAATTGTGCTCATTTTGTTTTAATACCCTATTAGCCTCAGTGCATAGATGCAAATCTTTTATCAAGTTATCATTATCTCTAAAACCTAGCAAATTTAGCATCTATGCTATTCCTAAAGGCATCATAATCAGAACAAGCATGATTATTAAACATTGTGTCAGTAGTACTTACCTGAGTTGATTCAGAAGCGTTTGCCATCAATGCAGTATCAGATGATTCTGATTCTGTTGCTTCTGTCTTTTCTGTCTCTGACATGGTAGTCTCCGCTTTTGGCTTGTAACTGACCTCGGTTGCAGTTGCTTCTTCACTATTTGATATTGCTATCTCAACTGCTAGATCTCCTTCACTAGCAGAATCACTGTCAGTATCGTCTACACTTGCAATGTTTGATTCCCCTGGTGAGACAAACCTAAAGCTCCAATCCTGTCCTTCATCATCATGAGCAGTCAAGGCTTTGGAGTCCTTGTTTGAGGAAGTATAACTGGTAGTTGGTTGTCTAGACGAGTGAAGGATGAGAACGGGTTCCCGTTCCCAGTCTTCTTTGGCTTCACACATTCTCTCTTGAAGTGCCCCTTTTCACCACAGTTAATGCAGGTCACTTTACTCTTGTCGAAGCCAAAGGTGGTATCCTTAGTAGCAACCAAGTTCTGTCCAGTCTTTTTCACAAACTTCTTCGCCCTCCGGACAGCACTAGCTAAGGCCCACATTATATCCATTCTCTCAAGCTCCATTTCGTCCACCTGCTCATAGTCCTCGTCCGCCAGATGGCAGTTTCCAATCTTTCCGGTAACAAGTTCATCATAAGAATGGACCATTGCTGCCAATAGATCCATGTGCTCTCGAGCTACTTCCACAGTCACATTACCAAGGTTCTCGGTCTTCAGTCTAGTAGCATTCGCTTCAGATCCAATGTATTGGGTACAAGAAGACCCTGACGTTTTTGAACCTGAAGGAGGTGCATGTGTAGGACTCGATGAGCTAGACACAAATGCAGTCCGGAGGGGTGCTCCAGATGTCTTAGCTTGAGGCGTGGCATTGTATAAAGCTGGATTTTGATTGTACGTAGACTTCTGAGCTCTGTACTTCATTCTAAGTGATTCTTCTCGCAACTTAAGAATGAAGTCATTAATATCCAGTTTTGACAGCATTCCATTCTGTCTAAGATTAGACACGAATGAAACCCATTTTTCAGGCAATCCGTCTGCAAAATTATTAACTTTCTCTTCCATGGTAGTAGCCACTCCATGTGTATGCAGTTCACTCAACAGATGGTAGAATCTATCTATAACATCGTCCAAACTCTCGTTTCCCATCGATGAGAAGTTGTCGAATTCCTTCTTTAACTCCTTAGCCTTGATTGCCTTCAACGAGACATTCCTGTCGTACCTCTTCTCTAGCTCATCCCATAGTTTCTTGGACTGCTTATTCTCTGAGTACTGGTGGAATATCTCTTTAGGGATAGACTGTGTAATCAATGCATAGACCCTCTTCTCTGTATTATATTTGACTTTCTGCGCGTCTGTCATCCCTCCTAAGGTTAACTTTACTCCATCGGTTCCCACCGGCGTACTATATCCAATCTCGATGGCCTCCCACAGATTCGGATCCACTCCATTGAGATAGATCTCAAAACGTTGTTTCCAGTGGGGAAACTCATCTAACGTTAAAAGCTTTGGTGGTTTATTATGATTACCCACCTCACTCTCAAGTAACAGCAGGTTCTGGATCCTAGAGTCCTTCCCAGCAGTAAAGGCTGACATTTGATCTTCCATTGCAAATAACTTTAAGTTTAATAAACAATTGTCACTGGGGCGACTGAAAGGTGCGAATGGACTAGTCGTGCGTATGAACTCTACGATTGGTTCAATCGTGCGGCTGAAACTAAGTGTTGATGCATGTATGTCCCTAGATCATGATTTGAAATGTAATGAATCTTGTCTGTCTGAGTATGATGTAATTTGTATTGATTAATGAAATGACATAAATTGTTTGTTACTTGTGATGTTTAATATTTCATTTCATTAATGAGTCGTGATTGAATTGATTGGGTTTATGATTGTTTGAATGGTTGCACATTATGTTATATTAATTAAAACATTCAAACTTAACTTAATGAAGTTCTCATGCGAATGACTCATGCGAATGAACCATACGCATGAATAACTTCACACGATTGACTCAGTCGCACGACTGAACCAGGAGACTGGATCAGTCGTACGAATGTAACATAAGATTGGCTCAGTCGCACGACTGAACACTCAGTCGTACGAATGAGTCAACCGCATGGTTCAATCGCACGACTAAACCAGACTAATGGTTCAGTCGCACGATTGAATAATACCAACCTATAAATACAACTCAATTCGTGAAAAATAAGGACTCTCGATCAATTACGATTCCAGACGTACCCTAGCCGTCCAGAAACCTTCCAATTCGTTCTCCAAGTTCATAGAACACATTAGATCGATTCCCAATCGATTTCTAACGTTAGTTTCAATTCTTGATTGATTCTTCGTGTGTTCTCACTGATTGGATCGCCAATCAAATAGGATTCCGCACTATTTGATCTGGTTTACACGTTAATCTCTAGGTATTTCGGTCAAATACCAGGTCCTGACAAGTGGTATCAGAGCTTTGACTCTTGATTACGTGTTGATTCAATCAAGATTGCATAAAAGTTTGTGTTTTTGCACTAAAAACACAATCTTTGGCATCAAAAGTGATCTTGGAAGTTCCCTGCTCATCGAAGTTTGGTTTCTACGGACTTAGGCGATTAGAACTTGTGAAATTTTGAATCTTTACGGCTGAAACCCGTCAAACCTAGAATCTTTCGCAAAACAGCAGCTTCAGTCGCACGAGTGACTCATTCGCACGACTGGACTCCATTCGCATTGCTCATACGCACGATTGGACATAGTCGCACCCTCATTCGGCCGACTGAACCGTTCGTTCGCATAGCTCATACGCACCAGATTCATTTGCCCGACTGAACCAATCGCCCAGTTCAGCCGCACGATTGAACCAGTCGCAGAGTTCATACGCACGATTAGATCATTCGCATCCTTCAGTCGCATCAGTGAAAGTTTGTTTGATTAGATTCTAAGTTTATTAGTCATGGAAGATCAGATGTCAGCCTTTACTGCTGGGAAGGACTCAAGGATACAGAACCTGTTGTTGCTTGAGAGTGAGGTGGTAATCACAATAAACCCCAAAGCTTTTGACTTTAGATGAGTTCCCCACTGGAAACAACGTTTTGAGATCTACCTAATGGAGTAGATCCTAATCTGTGGGAAGCCATTAGATCGGTTATAGTACACCGGTGGGAGCTGATGGAGTTAAGCTAACATTAAGCGGGATGACAGACGCACAAAAATAAAGTACAATGCAGAGAAAAGAGTTTATGCATTGATCACTCAGTCTATCCCCAAAGACATATTCCACCAGTATTCAGAGAACAAGCAGTCCAAGAAACTGTGGGATGAGCTAGAGAAGAGATATGATGGGAATGCGTCATGAAGGCAATCAAGGCAAAGGAGTTAAAGAAGGAATTCGATAACTTCTCATCGATTGTAATGAAAGTTTAGACGAAGTCATAGACAGATTCTACCACTTGATGAGCGAATTGCATACACATGGAGTGGAAACGACTATGGAAGAGAAAGTAAGCAACTTCGCAGACGGATTGCCTGATAAGTGGGCTACATTCGTGTCTAACCTGAGACAGAATGGAATGCTTGTAAAGCTGGATATAAATGACTTCATTCTTAAGTTGCGGGAAGAAGCACTAAGGATGAAGTATAGAGCTCAGAAGTCTTCGTACACACAAAATCCAGCTTTATACAACGCCACGCCTCAAGCTAAGACATCTGGAGCACCACTCCAGACTGCTTTTGTGTCTAGCTCGTCAGGTCCTTCACATGCTTCTCCTTCTGGATCAGACACGTCTGGGTCCTCCTGTACCCATCATATTGGATCAGAAGCAAGTGCTACCAAACTGAAGATCGAGAACCTCGGTAAATGACCGTAGAAGTAGCTCGAGAGCATATGGATCTGTTAGCAGCAGTGGTTCATTCATATGATGGACTTGTTGCCGGGAAGATTGGAAACTGCCATCTGGCAGATGAGGACTACGAGCAGGTGGATGAAATGGAGCTTGAAGGATGGATATAATGTGGGCCTTAGCTAGCGCTGTCCGAAGGGCGAAGAAGTTTGTTAAGAAGACTGGACAGAACTTGATAGCTACTAAGGATAAACCACATTTGGCTTTGACAAGAGCAAAGTGACCTGCTTCAACTGTGGAGAGAAGGGGAACTTCAAAGAGAATGTGTCAAGCCAAAGAAGACGGGTAATGGGAACCGTTCGTCATTACCTCGCCAACAAGCAAGCCTCCAGTTCTACTTCTCAAACAAGGATCCAAAAGCCTTGACTGCTCATGATGATGAAGGACAGGATTGGAGTTTTAGGTTTGTCTCACCAGGAGAATCTAACATTTCCAGTGTTGAGAATATTGATGATGATTCCGCGAGTGAAGGGGATCTAGCAGTTGAGATAGCAATGTCACATAGTGAAGAAACAACTGCAGCTGAGGTCAGTTACAAGCCAAATGAGGAGATTTCCACGTCAGAGACAGAAAAGTCAGAATCACCAGAACCAGAGACATTTGATGCTGCACTGATGGCTAACTCTTCTGAACCAACTCAGGTAAGTACTACTGACCAAATGTTTAATAATCATGCTTGTTCTGATTGTGATACTTTTAGGAATAGCATAGATGGAAAATTTGCTAGGTTATTAGATCATAATGATAACTTAGTTAAAGATTTACGACTGTGCACTGAGGCTAATAGAGTACTAAAACAAAATGAGCACAGTTATAAAGAAAAGATAGACCTATTGACTAAACAACTTAGGGAAACCGAAGTAGTGCCTTTAACCAAGCAAATGACATTAGGTACTATCTAAACTCCCTAGAAGAAACTAAGAAGCAAAAGGCAGTTCTAGAAGTAGAAGTTAATTCATTAAAACAGAAACTGCATAGTTGGACTAGTTCTTCACACATAGTTCAACACTTAGTGAGAGAAAGGAATAACGGGGAGGGATTAGGCTACAAAGTGGTTCCACCACCACCTGAGACCTTGATGAACACTAAGTCTAGACCAGTAAATAATAACCCCATCAAGGATCATGTGGTGACTACTCCTCTTGTTACTGATCCAGACACCTCATGTTCATCTACTGAATCTGGTCAGAAACAAAAGCAGGCCACTTCAAAGGCAAAGGGTAAATTGCCTTGTGTTAATCTGGAAAATGAATTTGAAAAAGTTAACTTAAAGTCAGGGTCAAATAGAGTCAAATCAGAACCAGTTAATCAAAAAATGAAACAGGTTAAAACAGAAAATTTTGGTAAATCAGAGAAAACATCAAACATACAAGAGTCAAAAACTAAAGTGATTGATGTTACTAGAGTGTCACGCACTTCTCCACAAAGAAATTCTACTCATAAAGTTGATAGCAGGTCATGCTACAACTGTGGAGAATGTGGACACATTGCTTCCTATTGTCATTTCTATCAGACACCTAGGAAGAAGATTGATCTTCAGGACTCTAGACCTAGGTCTTCTAAGAGGAGTTCTCTAACTCCACCTAGAAGAGCTAGTGAACCTAAAGTCCAACCTGTAAGCCAGACGACTGTTTATCATAAACAGGCACTGCACAAATCTGGCTTATGGAAAGAAAAGTCCACCTACGTGTCTGATACTGATGACAAGAAGGAACCTGAGCTACCCTCACCCTCTAAGGGTCAATGGGTGAAGTTTATGATGTGTGATGCCTCTGGGAAACCCAAGACAGTAAAAGCTTGGGTTCCTAACCTAAACTAATTCATTTACTTTTATGTGCAGGGTGTTCGATACAGCGCTGAGACTAACACGTGGATTATACACAGCGAGCATCCAGGCACATGACAGGAAAAGAGCCCTTTTATCAAACGTCAAACAAATAAAAGGAGGGCATGTTTCCTTTGCAGGAAACAAAGGAGGATATCACAGCTCAGGGAGAAGTGGGAAATCAGAAAGTTAAGTTTGATAAGGTGAACTACGTTCAACAACTTCAGAACAACTTACTCTATGTTTCCCAAATCTGTGATAAAGGATTTAAAGTCATCTTCGACAACAAGAAGTGTTACGTGCTGAAGAAAGAATATATGATCCCAGAGGACCAAGTTCTATTGACTGCTTCAAGATATAAAGACCTTTATGTCTTGGATCTGTCAACAGCTGCTACAATGGATCATGAGGTTCAGTGCTTTCTATCTAAAGCTACTGAGAAGACTCAATCTCCTGGCATAGGAGAATGGGACACATCAGTCAAAGGAAGATGAATCACTTGATTCAGAAGGATCTGGTGAGAGGTGTAAATGTCAAGAACTTTCAGCTTCCTGATTTGTGTGTAGCTTGCAAGAAAGGCAAACAGACAAAGAAGTCTCATAAGGAAAAGAAAGTTCATTCAATAGAACTTCCTCTTGAGCTTCTTCATATGGATCTGTTTGGTCCAGTTAGTACAAGGAGCATTGCAGGCGACGTGTACTTTTTTGTGGTCACTGATGACTACTCAAGGTTCACTTGGGTAATGTTTCTGAAATCCAAATCAGAAACATTGGAGACATTCAAGGAATTAGTAACCACACTGGAATCTCTCTACAAGCTAAAAGTTAGACAAGTACGCTCAGACAACGGGACAGAATTCAAGAATCAAGGGATGGAGGCATACTGTAAGGAAAAGGGAATTGTGCATCAATTCACTTCTGCTTACACACCTCAGATGAATGGCGTTGCTGAGAGAAAGAACAGGAGTTTGATAGAGACAGCACGGACTATGCTGGCAGACTCGAAACTGCCTATCCAATTCTGGAATGAGGCGGTGGCAAATGCGTGTTATACACTGAATCGAGTCCTAATAGTCAAGCGCCACTGAAAGACATGTTATGAGCTACTACAAAGACGCAAACCGAATTTGGAGTATCTTGAACCTTTTGGTGCGCCGTGTACACTTCTGAAGAAGACACATAAGAAGGCAAATTCAGCGAGAAGGCAGATGAAGGAATTTTTCTAGGATACAACATACCAAACAAGCGAGTTACAATACTCAACGGGTCTTGTAGAAGTGTGGTGTAATGTCGACATTCAGAGATATACCACACCACCTACAGGCAAAGGACCTGCATACTTCTTCGATTATGATGGATTCTTCAAGTCCTTCAACATCCCTCTCTCTCCTCGGAGGATGAGTTAGCTACTAGGATGATATGATATTCTAAATACACCATTTAGCACACAGGGAGAATCATCTACTCAGTCAGGGGGGGTAGATGACAGTGACTCCTCCTCTGAAGATGAAACTGAAGCAGATGACCAAACAGTCAGAGGAACAGGTTCCAGTTCCTGAAAGTCCACAAACATCCATGAGTGATGCACCTTTGACTTCGGAACCTCAAACTCCATCTTCCTCAGATGCAGAACAAAATGCTCACAATCTCGGTTCTGAGGTGGCTGTGCCTACTACTCCAGGATCACGACTAAACGTCTATCATCCCCTTGACAATGTTATTGGGGATGTCAAATCAGGAGTACAAACCCGAAATCAGCTATACTCAGCTGATTACGCCTCAGTTATGGAGAAAGGTTACATTCATGATGAGCTTATCGATGTTTTGTTTCGCAGGTTGAGCCAAAATATATCAGTGAAGCACTAAATGATGAGTGTGGGTGAGTGCCATGCAAGAAGAACTTCTGCAGTTTAAGAAGTTAGGTGTATGGACTCTGGTTGATAGACCTCAAGGTGCTAAAGTCATTGGCACCAAATGGGTACTAAAATGCAAGAAGGATGACCAAGGAGTCATTATCAGGAACAAAGCTCGACTGGTGGTTCAAGGTTTTCGCCAAGTCGAGGGGATTGACTATAATGAGGTGTTTGCACCCGTGGCAAGGATGGAAGCTATTCATATCTTCCTTGCCTATGCATCGTACATGAAGATAAAGTCTACCAATTAGATGTGAAGAGTGCATTCCTTCATGGGTAAATCAGGGAAACAGTCTATGTAAGTCAACCCGAGGGATTTGAAGATCCTTATCATCGGATAGAGTTTACAAGCTCGACAAAGCTTTATATGGGCTTCATCAAGCTCCTCGAGCTTGGTATGAGAAACTCTCGACTCATCTTGTGAAACACGGCTTCGCAGGGGAGTCATTGACTGTACACTGTTATTAAAGAAAAGGATGGCGACCTACTGCTTGTACAGATATATGTTGATGACATAATCTTCGGGTCAAAGAACGAAGAGTTATGCAAAGATTTTGAAGCGTGATGAAGAAAGAGTTTGAGATGAGTGCTATGGGGGAGATGAAGTTCTTCTTTCTCGGTTACAGGTGGATCAAACACCTAATGGGATCTTTCTCCATCAGACCAAGTATGTAGGAGACATTCTCAACGCTTTGACATGGAGAATGCTTCTGCTGCTGGGACTCCACTTGCTACGAATCATGATATAGCACCTGATGAGAATGGCGATCTGGTAGATGCCACTATGTACCGAGGAATGATTGGATCCCTCATGTATCTCACTGCCTCAAGACCTGATATTATGTATGCTACATGTCTATGTTCTAGATATCAGGCTAACCCAAAGGTCACCATCTGATCGGGGTCAAGAGGATTTTTCGTTATCTGAAGGGTACACCCACACTTGGATTGTGGTATCCTCATGATGATGACTTTGAACTTACCGCGTATAGTGACTCGGATTACGGGGGATGCTAATGAACTACAAGTCTACATCAGCGGGGTGTCAATTCTTTGGGAGAAGATTAGTTACCTGGCAGTGTAAGAAGCAGACATTGGTTGCATTGTCAACCTGTGAAGCCGAATATGTTGCTGCTGCAAGTTGCTGTTCACAAATCATTTGGATTCAACAGCAAATGCGGGATTACGGTTAAAATTCTCATCTACTCCTATTTTTGTTGATAACTCTGCTGCAATTGCAGTAACTAAAATCTGGTTCAACATCCTAAGACCAAACACATCGGTATTAAATACCACTTCATAAGAGACTGTTTTGAAAAGCACTTAATTGATGTGGTTAAAATTAATACTGATTTTCAACGCGCTGACCTCTATACTAAAGCCTTTGATAAACCACGTTTTCAATATTTGCTAGAGGTCAATGGCGTTAAAAAGAAAAGTGAGGTAATTCCTGATGCTTATAATGTGTATCCGATGTAGTTTAGTTAATTTATTTATTTTATGTTATCTGTTTTATTTTCGTCTGTTATATTTAACTCATGTTATTTTGCTGTTTATTAAAATCCGAAAATAATTAAACCAGAAATGATTTTATTATTTTAGGGGGAGAATATGTCAGCAAGTTAACATTAATAAAAAAAAAAATAAAATAAAATAAAATAAAATAAAATAAAATGAGGGAGAAGGGGTAACTAGCTGAAATAAGGTAGATTGTGTCTGTGATACCGATTCAATACCTTTGAAAATGATAGTACTAAGGAACAAATCAAGAGGGACTTTAAAAAAATTTAAGTTTTGAAAAGATGCAAAAGTTCAAAGTATATGTCTGTGTAGTCTAAGCAATATAAAAAGGGAAGATGATAGAAAACTGGCAACTCCTAAGGTGACACAGAGAAAGTAGACTTAGAGGCTTCTAGACCACAAATGATATGTTGGTAGATTCAACACAATAGACAATTAGACCTGATTGGTGATCTCAAGATCAAACTAAGTTGTTCAACTGACTATGGACCTCCGTCTTATCACTGGTTAACACAATCAAATATATTCCAATAAGGGGTAATGAGCATTTAAATGCCACAAATGTGTGCGGATGACCAAAATTAGAGCAAAGCAATAAAAAAATGAAAGACAAATGGAATAAAGCTAATGACTTATGTTGTTGGTGCATATTGTGTAAAATAAAATAAGCTGCTCTAACAAGGAGATAGGTTGTGTGCCTCTCTGTTGTGCGATGGCACTGACCTGAGGATAAGCATAACCTAGATATTCTAGAATTCATCGTTGTTTGCCGCCTCTCTGCTGTGCGATGGCACTGACCTGAGGACAGGCTTCTCTTTGAAAGCTCTAAGAATAGTCTCTTCTTGTAATAATACCCTAGACTGCTCAAAAGCTTCTGAGGAATGTTGATTACCATATAAGTGTGGGATCCACAAATGTTAGTTGAAATAATTAAACCTAAATCAGTCACCAGTCTGTGTCAAAAGTCTGTGTATGGATTTAAGTGGACAAACTACTGACAATCTTAGTGGCTACATACTCAAGAGTTCAAATCAATATGAAAATCTAAGAGTTCTCAGTATGATTTCCCTAAGTTGCTAACGACTCTGGATGAACACCGAGAATTTAAGCATCAAAAGTTTTAATAACATCCCAAATGATTTGACTTACCTGTATGATTCCAAAATTGAATTGGTCCAGATATGATCAATCTAAGTTGAAGTTGTCTACTCCCAAACCAATCTCGTAGATATCAATCTCTGGATTTATCTCTCACAAAAAGCCAAAAATAAGTTTGTTTATGAATTAGTTTAAGTTTTAATTAGTTAGTTGTTTTTAATTTTAATTGTAGGCGTGTGTCGGGCTACATCAGGAAAATCAGAAGGAATCAAATCACTAAAAGGTCATGTCTGAGATGACCATATGTGCTTCGAAAGTTTAAAATAGTCACGTTTGAGGTGACAAAGTGCTTTTAAAAGGGTCACGTCTGAGGTGACTAAAGTGTCTAAAAGGATCACGTCTGAGGTGATCAAAATGCTTTCAAAATAAAAATGATCATGTCTGAAATGATCAAAGGCTCATAACGTTAATTTCAATAATTAAAAGGCTTAAATGTAAATTGGTATAAATGGCAGAAAATTAACTAAGTGTGACTCATTCGCACGATTGACCATGAGAATGGACCAACCATGCGAATGGCTTCCACTAACACGAATGGCTGATCAGAATAGCCCATTCGACCGATTGGAAGAGGGTGAATGAGTCAGTCGACCGATTGAAACTCATTCGGTCAACTGAGCATGCGAATGAAAGGCACGACTGAGCCAGTCGACCGGCTGAATCTCAGTCGGTCAAGTGCATGCGACTGTTTGGGCTAATCGTACGATTGAGCCTGAGTCGCACGACTGAACTGGGAGACTGAGGCCAGTCGGCCGACTGAGCCCAGCTTCAGTATTTAAAGGGCTCTATCGATCGCATCTCACTCATCACTCCCAAATCGCCCTTAAATCGCACTCCCTACCGTTACTCTGCCAAAATTTTATTAGCACTGGTTTATCATTGTTTTTGATTCACTAACGTCGCCATTCATTATACAGGTAGATTGAAGTCTTGTTTCATTGAAATCAGAAGGATTGAACCATAATGTGGTGAAATTCGAACGAAAACAGAAACATACAAAACGCGACCTAATACCTACTTCAACTATGCAAAATGTTAAAATTAAGGTTGATAGTTATTAGTAACAAGAATGCGAGTATATTGAACCGTAATCCTGTTAAATCACTTTATTGATCAAGACGCAACCACAGGTGACTGAACAACTGAGACAGGCGACTGGTCGTCCGGATGAACTTCAATCGCACGATTGAATCTGGCGATTGGGTATTTGGCCGAATGAACCATACGATTGATCTCAGTCGGCCGACTGAACCATTCGCAGACTCAGTCAGCAGACTGAACCCAATCGCATGTCACATTGACCAGAATGAGTCCAGTCGCATGAAAGAACAGACGACTGACTTCAGTCGCATGATTCATTCGCACGAATGAATCAGAATAACTTTCAACTTTACACTTAGAACAGAATCTTCATGTCTTATGTACTAATGGTTCTATGTCTTGTGTGTTTCAGGTAAATGGCAGAAAGGTGGTCCATAATCCAAAGCACAACATCTGTGCTCATTTGATCACACCACCAGGAACGGGGCCGAGTTTACTGACATTATAGCCTTTCTGAGACGATCCCGGATTCATAAGGCTATCTCCACGCCTTGCACGCCATATAGATCACTCCATCAGGCATTCTGGGAGAATGCCTCGGTGGACCGCTCTCGTGAGCCGTACTGTATTAGGAGCTCTATATTGGGCCATGATATTGAGATCTCTGCTGCCGACATTCAGAGGGTCTAGAGTTTGGGGATGACACCGATCATCCTACTAAACTACATCCGTTGACAGTGAGAGGATGCTTCCTGAGGATAAAGTACGCTGGGGATATCAACTCAGGTGTGCTCAACAAGAGCAACCTGAGCCCCCAGTACAAGTACTTAGCACACGTGATCTCAAGTGTGTTGCATCGAGGAGGGGTGGTTTGACGACCTCTCAGACCAGATTCAAAATGCCTACGTGGCACTGGTTCTGAACCACCCTTTCAGTTTTTCCAGCATGATATTCTCCTACTTAGTGGAGAACTTGGAGGTCAAGGGTAAAGAGGGGTTTTGTATGTACCCTAGATTCTTACAGCTCGTCTTCAACGAGAAGCTGCCACAGTTGCCCAAAGAGAGTCATGACGCAGTGGCCTTAGAGATTATGGATGATACTACTCTGGGCAGGATGAGAGTCTACAGGGGAAAGCAGGTAAGGCCATACTACTCTGGGGATAGATCTACAGGGGAAAGCAGGTAAGCCCCAGTGAAGAGACTATTGGCCACCTGGCCAACAAAAGGTATGTGGCGCCTGGCAGACGCAAATGGCGTCATGATGACAGCGACTCCGATGATGAGAGGTTGCTCTTACCAGATATGGATTCTGATGATGATGACAGCGGCAACACCAGGGATGATATGCCTGCTACTCAAAGAGGCACTGAGTCAGATGTTATTCCCCCGTGGTCTGACACTGCCGGAGAGGTGCTGAGACGGCCGGTTTCCATCAGGGGTTCATTGTTGGTGATCAGGAAGAGGAGAGTCGGATGAGGAGCCCCTCACTAGGACTGTGGAAGCAAAGTTGTTCCCACAGAACACGGGCTTAGGGTGGTTGGTGAACACCCTCGGGACTCCACTGAGAGAGAGACTGACCCAAGCTATGCTCCGGGTTCAGTGGGCAGAGCTGCAGGGGGAGCATCCACTTCCACCGGGACTAGGAGGAAGAGGATGGCTCACCCCACGGACTGAAAAGAAGAAGCGTCGCCTGACCTTCGTTACCACTGCTGCCACCACTTCCACCTCCACTGACATACCATTCATCACCACAGCCACCACATCCACTACTGCTACCACAGCCACCACCACCTACCTACCACCACTGTATCCTTCCCATCCACCACCATACCATTCACACCTACATCACCAGCACCTGCTTACCGACCCATATTCACCACTGCTACTACCACCACCACCTCACATCATGCCGACCTTCAACCCAGCCATCACATGTATATGGATCTACTCTACCTCACATAGGGGTAGAGAAGCAGCTGTCGGCGCTTAACCGTATGATGATGCGCCTGCTAGCTGTAGATGAAGAGAAAGCGGCGCAGATTCGCCAGTTCACCGATCTGACTGTTGCCCAGTCTCAGCAGTTGCAGAGCAGGCTCGGGTGATAGAGCAGCAGACCTAGCTAATCGATGCTAGGAGAGTCGAGATGTCCCAACTCCAGGACCAGCAGGCCCAATCAGCCAAACGTATAGAGGAGTTGGAGACGACCAACAAGACGATTATGCTGAGGTTAAAGGGTCAAAGGATGAGCCTTTGAAGATAAAGGAGGGTGATGGGGATGATGGAGATGGTCATGATGAAATGATGATGACGATGAGGAAGATGCTGAGGATGAAGAAGAGACAGAGGAAGAAAGGACAGAAGGTAGAGATGATGATGACGAAGCAGAAGGAGGGGATGCGGCTGCATCGGCCTCTGCTTCTGGTCAAGAGCGAAGATCGAAGAATCGACAGGATCAGCCATCTACCTCTTCTGCTCCTCCGAGCGACGAGCCCAGGATTCAAGACAAAAGTACAGATTAGATGTCTTATGTATTTATTTATTTTGTGATTGAATCATGGAATGAAAAAAAACAAATGTGTTGAATGTTTATATATTACGTTGATATAATTCTGGTTGATTACTTACTAATGTTTGTGTGTTGAATGTTTATATATTAAGTTGATATAGTTCTGTTTGATCACTTACTAATGGTTTATGTGTTGAATGTTTAAATCAAACAGATCCAAACTTTCAAAGGATGAGTTTGACATTGCTCCCCTTCAACAGGTCAAGACTCAACTAACCATGACTCTTGATCTGCAAGGGATTATAGAAGGTCTGTGATTTATACCCCTGAAGAAGGGAAATAATTCATGACCTATCTAACGAGCAACTGGCAGAGATGTTCAGACTCAATCCTGATGAAATTGTCAAGGATGCTCCAACAGTTGATTCAACCAGTGATGAAGAACTAAATGACGTTGATGAAGTTGAGGTTGAAGATATTACTGCAGAAGAGTACCCTCAGTATGCTGACAACGAGGGTAATGTGGTCCCCAATCTGGGTGAGTCCCTAGTCAGTGATATGTTTGAGGTACTAGACAAGATGGAGCAGGAAACAGGAAAGACCGAAGGAACAACCCCAAGCCTCAAATGATGACGTAGACACTCAAAAGCTGAGTGGGCTGCCTGTTTTGAAGAAGTTAGAGCCCAGCGTGTTGCACCAAAGAAAGATGCCTACACCAAGCTCTACAGAGTCAAGAAACACCATAAGGTGTCAGGCAGGATTATTGCATGGGCTTATTTTGATGACCTTAACGCATATGCAGTTAAGAGGGAACAGGGCATAGAGTACTTCAGATTTCCACATGATCTGAAGACTCTACCTGGTTTTGAGCTCAACCAGCTGGCTAAGCTAAAGCTGCTATATGCTGACCCACGAAAAATGTCAGGCTGGTTCGAGGCTGCCCTGAAGAAGGAGTACCACACCAGATGGGTTAACTTCAGACCACAACAGCCTACAAGGTATATAAGAAGGTCTGAGGTTGAGGCCAGTACTGGCACCCAAGATTGTGTTGAAGTGGAGTCCTCCGCGCACTATGTCGAGAATCCCTCTCAGGGAAATGCCACAGGACTTCACTCCACACTTCAAATGGTGGTACTATGATTGGAGAACTGCTGAAGCTGTCATAGTTCTGAATAAAGAGGGCCAAATGGATACTATCAGGGTATTCGACCCGATGTGGCTAACCAACTTGTCTGCTAATGATGTCTATACATTATACAAGTGGCCACTGTTCTATGACACACAAGACATTGTACAAGCCCTCCAGTTCCAAAACGTTATACGACTTTGTTTTGCGTTTGAGATTCACGCAGGAGTCACTAAGGAGGAGAAGTACAAGAAGTATAAGGAGGTTATGCAGAAGACAAGAGATTAGATAGATCTAGGTCCAAGGGGGAGTTTGTTGCTGCATGTATGTCCCTAGATCATGATTTGAAATGTAATGAATCTTGTCTGTCTGAGTATGATGTAATTTGTATTGATTAATGAAATGACATAAATTGTTTGTTACTTGTGATGTTTAATATTTCATTTCATTAATGAGTCGTGATTGAATTGATTGGGTTTATGATTGTTTGAATGGTTGCACATTATGTTATATTAATTAAAACATTCAAACTTAACTTAATGAAGTTCTCATGCGAATGGCTCATGCGAATGAACCATACGCATGAATAACTTCACACGATTGACTCAGTCACACGATTGAACCAGGAGACTGGATCAGTCGTACGATTGTAACATAAGATTGGCTCAGTCGCACGACTGAACACTCAGTCGTACGAATGAGTCAACCGCATGGTTCAATCGCACGACTGAACCAGACTAATGGTTCAGTCGCACGATTGAATAATACCAACCTATAAATACAACTCAATTCGTGAAAAATAAGGACTCTCGATCAATTACGATTCCAGACGTACCCTAGCCGTCCAGAAACCTTCCAATTCGTTCTCCAAGTTCATAGAACACATTAGATCGATTCCCAATCGATTTCTAACGTTAGTTTCAATTCTTGATTGATTCTTCGTGTGTTCTCACTGATGGATCGCCAATCAAATAGGATTCTGCACTATTTGATCTGGTTTACATGTTAATCTCTAGGTATTTCGGCCAATACCAGGTCCTGACACTAAGTGATTAGCTCAGTCGTGCGAATGAATCTGATGCGTATGAACTGTGCGACCCACCGGTTCAATCGTACGAATGGAGATACGACTATGTCCAATCGTGCGTCTGAGCAATGCGAATGAGGTCCAGTCGTGCGAATGGCTCACTCGTGCGACTGAAGCTGCGGTTATGCGAAAATCTCTAGGTTAACATGTTTTAGCTGTAAAAAATTGAACTTTCGCAAGGTTGAATTGCCTAAGTCCGTAGAAACCAACTTTGATGAGCAGGGAACGTCCAAAATCACTTTTGACACGAGAGATTGCGTTTTTAGTGCAAAAACACAAACTTTTTATCAATCTTGATTGAATCACACGTAATCAAGAGCCAAAGCTCTAATACCACTTGATAGGACCTGGTATTTGAACGAAATACCTAGTGATTAGCGTGTAAACCATATCAATAGTGCGGAATCCTATTTGATTGACGATCCAATCAGTGAGAACACACGAAGAATCAATCAAGAATTGAAACTAACGTTAGAAATCGATTGGGAATCGATCTAATGTGTTCTATGAACTTGGAGAACGAATTTGGAGGTTTCTGGACGGCTAGGGTACGTCTGGAATCGTAATTGATCGAGAGTTTTTATTTTTCACGAATTGATTTGTATTTATAGGTTGGTATTATTCAATCGTGCGACTGAACCATTAGTATGGTTCAGTCGTGCGATTGAGCCATGCGGTCGATTCATTCGCACGACTGAGCCAATCTTATGTTACAATCATACGACTGATCCAGTCTCCTGGTTCAGTCGTGCGACTGAGTCATTCGTATGAAGGTGTTCATGCTTATGATCCATTCGCATGGGCCATTCGCATGATAACTTTATTATTTTAAGTTTGAATGTATTAATTAGTAAACATTATATGTAAACATTCAACCAATCACTAACCTAATTAATTAATTTAATATCAACTTATTAATGAAATATTAATCATTACAAATCACAAACAACCAATATAATTTCATTAATCATATCAAATTACACCAGAATCAGATAAACAAGATCTATTACATTTCATATCATGATCTAGGGACATACATGTATCAACAGATGTTACGACGTGTAACTCGCAAAATTTAAAACAAAATGTAAAACAAAAAATTGTAAAAGATGAAAAGTATAGGGACCAAAGTTGTTAGTGTAAAAGTGTTGTGATTAAATTATAAAAGTGTAAAAGTGTTGTGATTAAATTATAAAAGTGTAAAATATTAGGGTTAAAAGTAAAAAGAATAAAATAAGATTAAAAATAACCAAATGAGGTACATCCAACTATGTCAAACTTACAACTAATGCAAAACAAAGTTGCAAATTAGTAAATAGTTAATGTTCACATTTGATGATTCATCAAGCGTACAACGATATTATGTGATATATGACCATTTTTAATCAACAACTTCATAACACAAGTATGAATTTTATTCATAATCGAAACAAGGGATAATTAGATTCATAATTAGCAATAAACCTTTGTTTTCCCAAATGACTATATAAATTAAATCCCAACCATATCAAACCTATTGGTAGGGTATAAGGAGCATGAGATGTAAGCAAACGTTACCTATTTCACATAGAATAGAAAGACTGCTTCAAGACAGATCTTCAACTCCAAAACACACAACAGACCCAAAATATTGATTAAATGGAGAACACAATGATCAGTAGGCAATCAACTTAATCGTATACCACTTAAAGCACGCCATGAGCAACAATATATAATGACTAACAAGGATCAAATAGCGACAATAAGCTATCGAAAAGAACACACTAGTAACTAATATACAACAGGAAGCAAGATATATAGAAACCGTAGTCCATATATAATCCCTATAAAATAGATAGCAACAAGCAGATAATGAGCACATAATCATGGTAATCCTCTCATCCCAAGTATATTTGGACCTGCCTCTATTATCCCCTTGATACTGAAGGTCTCAAGTGCTCTAATTTGTATCATTGTCTCTTTTTATTACATGCGCAAACAATCTTAATTTTTCATAAAGTATCTTATCTGTTATATTAGTTACTTTTAATATATTTCTAAAAGATTTTAGTATGTTATCCAATCTAACCTTGTGTGCTCATCATACGTCCCCCTCAACATCCTTATAACTATTACCTCCATCTTATTTCTCTGTGTGTTCTTGACGACCCAATAGTCTGTTTCGTATAACTTTTGATGTTCATTGACTTAAAAAATACGTATGATGGTGTGTATTGATTTTTGGATGGTCTATAGGTTAAAAGAGTTCGTGGGAAGTATATAAAACTGTTAGGAGGACCGTGTACGTACGGAGTACTAACGAATTCTACGTTTTACCAGATCAAATAGTGTGGAATCATATTTAATTGGCGATCCAATCAGTGAGAACGGTAACCCGGTCGATATAAGAAAGAACTAAACATTAAGAACGAGTAGGAATCGATCGAGATCGAACTATGAACTTGGACAGGCTGTTTGGGACGCTCTGGACGGCTAGTGTTTATGTGTATTCAAAGTATCTCTCAGAGTGTTTTGTTTTTCCACGAATTAGGTGGTATATATAGGTTAGCAGTTTCCATTCGTACGACTAAACCATTAGGATGGTTTAGTCGTGCGACTGACTCATGCGATTGATCCATACGCACGACTGAAGGTTTAGTCGTACGACTGAGTCAATCTTATGTCTCAATCATACGACTAGTCCAGTCTCCTGGTTCAGTCATGCGACTAGTCCATAAGCATGATATATTCATGCTTATGGTCCATAAGTATGGTCCAGTAGCATGAATAATCACCCGACTATGTTGAAGACATTACTTAATCATTATTAACTAAGAACTATGTATAACAACCTCAAACCTATATAAGAGGTTCATACATATGAATCAAAGATAAATAAACATCAAAGCATATATCATAATTCATTACATCGTCACATTACACATATGTAAGATATGAAAGACTTTTACATTTAAGCACATAAACTAGGAACATCATGTATCTACAAACTCCCCCTGGACCTAGTTTACCCTATTGTCTAAAATTCTTTATATGCTCTTGAAACTTCTTGTACTTCTCTTCTCTTGTAACTCATGCATGTATCTCGAATGCAAAGCAGAGCCGTATAACATGTTGGAATTGAAGAGCTTGTATAATGTCTTGCGTATCATAGAACAGTGGCCACTTGTATAAAGTATAGACATCTTCAGCAGACAAGTTGGTAAGCCACATTTGGTCGAATACCCTGATAGTCTCTATCTTTCCATCTTTGTTCAAAACTATAACCGCTTCCCCTGTCCTCCAATCATAGTACCACCATTTGAAGTGTGGAGTGAAGTCCTGAGGCATTTCCCGTAAGGGAATCTTAGACATTGTGCGTGGGGGACTCCACTTTAACACTACCTTTGGTCTTCCAGTGATAGGATCAACTTCAGTCTTATGAATACAATGTTTCGGTTGTTGAGGCTTAAAGTTGACCCATCTGGTGTGGTATTCTTTCTTCAGAGCAGTCTCAAACCATCCTGACATCTTTCTCGGGCTGGCATACAATAGATCTAAGCATGCTAGTCGGTTGAGCTCAAAACCAGGAAGAGTCTTCAGATTATGTGGATATCTAAAGTACCCAATCCCTTTCTCCCTTTTAACAGCATAGACTTCCAATTCTTCAAAATATGCCCACATGATAATCTTACCTGACACTTTCTGATGTCTTTTGACTCTGTAAAGTTTGGTGTAGGCATTTTGCCTTGGGGGTGCGTGCTGGGCTTTCATCTCAGCAAAACAAGCTGCCTATTCAGTTTTCTTAATATCAATATTTGTATCTGAAGCTTGGGCTGTACTTTCATCTTTCTCTTATTCTTTCTCCATCTCCTTCAACTTATTAAAAGTATCACTGCCAAACGTTTCACCCAAGTTGGGGTTAGCGTTGCCCTCAGGGTCAGTGTACTGTGGATAGTAATCTGTTGTGACATATTCTATCTTTATCTCATCCACATCTGTAGCTCCTCGTCACTTAAAAAATCAAATTCCGGAGCATTTTTGACAATTTCATCAGGATTTAATCTAAAGATATCAGCCAGCTGCTCATCTGTAAGATCATGGATGATCTCTGTAGCACTCGCCAATTTTCAAATTATAATCCGAGCCCAAACTCATTTTGAGTTTCCATCATTAAATTATTTCAATTGTTTTAATGGATTAAATGCAACTTACATTGTGTGATATTTATTTACTAATTATTTAAAACAACTTGTAATAATTTATAGAGTTTTAAATAATTCTTTTGTATAGTTATAAAGTGTTATTAATCATTTTACAATAAATAATTAAATGGAAAAGTTTACTTAAAGTTTATTAAGTTATAAAACGACTTTTAATAACTCATAAAGTTTTATTAGTAGTTATGAAGTTTTATTATTAAAAATAAATAATTAAATTATGAAGGTTACAAGTTTAAAAGTTTAACAAATAATTAATTGATTTATTATTTAAATTAGTTTTAATAAGTCAAGGGTCTAACTTGTAATTTCTGAAACTTAAAATAAAAGTTTGGTCATAAAATATTAACTAATAAAATCTTAGGGACCAAAAGGGTAATTTGGATCAAAGCAACCCACCCCCCCCCCCCCCCCCTAACCCGTCGGACACCCAACTCCGGCTGCTATCTCCGGCAATCACCGAAACCCCTAAAAAGCTTCATTAAAACACAATTAAACTGGCTCTTGACCTTCACAACATCGGTTTCGAACTCAAGGACTGTTCCGATTCGATATCCTTACCGTTAAAGCTTCTGCAAATGAAACCGAACACCGAATTGAAAGTTTAATCCATTCGACTTGAAACTGATCGAATAGTGCCTTAATAACTGAGGGTAAAGCATCAAATTAGTACCCTTAAACTTATAGAACTATCAATTTCATCTGCAAAACACAATACACTATCATCGAACATCGTCTCTATTTCGAACCTGCAACTTAATTAAGAACCATGTTCGAAGCTCTGCTACACAAAATTGGTTGAGGGCTTTTACCTAGAATCACCATCCGAAACTTCATACAAAGATAATTCGATTTCCAGCAACGTTTGCATCTTGAACATGATCAACCGTGGTCGCGACCAGACTAACATCTTGCAACCCCATTTCGATCATCATTCTAGTAATTAAATCTCCATATACACTCGGTTTCATATGGGCAATGAAATCCCTAAGTTTAATTCCATTAACAACATCAATCTGATGTTCAATTTTGGTTCATATCAATCTAGGGTTTATAAGAATTTGGGGGTTTATTTAAAGTGTTGTTTTTTAGAATTAAAACATGATATAAACCGCGGCTGAGGCCTTGGTTTACTGGTTATATGTGTGTTGTGTGGACTTGAGGTCTCGGGTTTGAACCCGGGGACCCTCATCCCTTTTAATCATTAGTTTATTTTAGTTTTTTTATTACATAAAGTTTTAATATATTGTTTAGTTAGAATTATAATTACCTTATTAACTAAATATTTCAGAAATTATTAAATAAATTTTTTAAAGGTTTTATAAACTTATAACTCATAAATTTAATAAACTTTTAAAGAATAAAAAGGTTATAAAAACATTATTAAGTCTTTTATATATTACAAATATATTATAGTCCAAACTTGGATTATTTTCAAAACACTTCAAACCTACATTACAAATACTTTAAATGTTTAATCATATAAATGATTATTTAAATAAATATTTAAATAATTAATTATCCATTTAATCATGTTATATCATATTTAGGTAATATTATCTAAAATTTTATTTAAACTCTTGAAATCTGTAAAACAATATATTATACTTCATTTTTATTACTAAAATCTTGTATTATAAGATTTTTATATTAAATAATTTTAAAAGATTAAAACTTTATAAAATGATTTTAAATAATTTTAAAGTCATTAAATAAGTATTTAATAAATTCTTTTTATCAAATAATTAATTATTAAATTAATTATTTCCTTTCACAATTGTACTTAATTTCTATTAAAGCATAACTTAAATTGTTGAGATCTTTTTAATCATTCTTGGGCTTAATTGATTATATTATCTTTATTAAACCAAAACGTAAACGATTCATTATTTTATTTAATTATCTAAACCCCAAATCCCAATTGAAGCCCTAGTTCATGTCTAATTGATAATCTTATTATCGAACTTAATCTTGGAATCTATACGTTTAGGCAACTTGTAAAACAAATCGTTTGAGCCTCGTCTACATTCTTATCATCATATTATTTACATCTTGTGAGTTTTCCATGTGAGTATTTCTATACCCCTTTTTATATTTTTACACTTTTGGGGTGAAACATGTTACATTATAAACTTTGCACTTGTAAACACGTTTGATTCTTGTAAACTTATGGCATTTCACCTGTATGTTATGGTTAGTTGAACTTTGTAGCTACCATGTAATGTCGAATATATGTACAATCATTAACTATTGTTAGCCTGGTGACATCATAGATCTATAGGCCTGACAAGCCTGCTTGGTTGATCCAAGTACACTTAGCTAATCGTATATACTTGTAAACATTTGAGACTTGTAAAACTTTGTCAAGGTTTGATTATGTATTATGTCTTACATCCCTAGTTACTTTGTTCTCTAACTTACAACATGAATTGCCATCTTTTATATACTTATGTGTCACACCCTCAAAATCCACTTGCGGAGTTTTACCGCGAGGCGTGTGAACAAACCAGGATCACAGTCAATAGTTACTCAGAACGACTCTATATGCCATAACATAACAAAATCAACCAGAATACCAACGTTAAATAATGCGGAAGCGTTTTTGAAAACAACCCAAGTCAATAAAGTATAACTCATGGCAAAACAAGTGCCAAACCAAAAAGTAAACCATAATTGTTAAAATGTCACATTGTCTTGAAGCATAATGTCTTAAATGAAGTGAACCGTGCAGTGCTCCTATGGCAAGCAAGTTAAGGACCTGAGAAAAGCATACTAAAGTGTCAACACATAGGTTGGTGAGTTCAAGAGTTTGAGTTCAATAAACATATAAACAGTTGCGATAAATATAAGCAGTGTATGGTAATAGATAGCTAGTCTATTATCGACAAATATTAATACATAGTGATTTTGCAATTGAAGCTGACTGTGATAGTTGTTGCCTCCTGTCACGACTTACCATGTCGTGACAATGATCAATAGGACAAATTGCACCGGTTGACCTCGAGTCACACAGGTGGGGCTCGTCAGACCCAGTAGTACTACCCAAGTTTCCCCGCTATTAAATATTAACAATTCAAAAGTGTGAGGACTTTTCTCATGGTAAACAGCACTATATTAATATTATACACAACTTAAATCATAAAAGCGTTCGTATAAATACCAGTATGCTATCTCCCCCAAAAGAGATTAAGTAAAGAGTGGGACATGAACTCACCTGATGTATGCAAAGGTACTTAGGGTTTATTTTGAGAAACGAGAGGATAGCCAACCTTCACAGGTTACCTAGATCATGTGAGTACATAAGTACGTGTAAATAAAAGACATGTGAAACCCTAATCATACCAAAATCAAAGACTCAAGCTTCCAGACAAATAGACACGTTTGACCTAGTTGACCCGTTTGACCCGTTGGTGACATTATGAGTTATAATTCAAACAAAGCCAATGAGCACATACAACATACATGATAAGCATTCAAATAGTATCATACATATGTTATATCAACCAGGTGTATCACACAGATCATCATACAATCAAGTACTATACAAGTCATGCGAATCTAGCACATTAACATAACCATTAGCTACAATACAACTAACATGACATACAAGGTTCAACCATTCATCACATGCCATGTGAAGCCACTCATGACTTCACATCCTAAACCCTGCCAATCCCACTAAGTAGGGGCCTCAGATCCGCACGCGTGTATAATGATCACAACCAAATTCTTTAAGCATATACATTGCATTCACAACATCACAACAATCAATTACCAGACCCAAGCATGATGTCCTACTACTACACAACATCCAAACCATACATGACTACCATTCCAATTATCACCCATGATCATCCAAACATGTCATACAACTAATTTAACACGTTCTATTACACTAGGATCCATCCTTGAACATATTAGCAAGTTCCTATCATCTCAAACATGATCACAACATCATACTTCAACTTTACACAAATAAAGTTTCCCTTTTGGGAAAGAACATCCAAAGTCTATCAAACATCCAAGGTATGCATGAATTCATCAATAATATACCAATTCAAGCTCATACTAACATCTAGACATGATCAACAACACTAAACACCTCAATCCAACAATCTTCATAAACAAAAGTTTCTACTTTTGGCAAGCTATGATCAACATCATCAAATTAAAGATTTCTAGCATTCATAATATCAATCTAGCATCTAATTATCATCATGAACCCATCCATAACATCAATCCATCAATAGATCACTACTACATGCAAAATAAAGTTACTATTCTTAGTAACCTATGATCAATGCATCAAAATCCCAACTTTCTTGCATAATCAACGTATTCTAACATTCATACAACCCAATTATCATCAAACATTCATCAAACAATCATCAACATCACATAATCAAGCCATTTTCGAATTAGAGCTTGCTTAACACCAAAATTCATGATCAAATCCCCAAAAACATATAATTCTTGCATAATCGACGTTAACTAGCATGTATACAATCTAACTAACATGTTAACATCATCAAACAACATCAATTTCGACTCCATGAATGCCAAATCACGAATTAGGGTTCGGCCACTATGAACACTTCACAAAAACTCGCAAAAACTAACCTTTAAACTTGTAATTGCTTGAAATGATGATTCCTAAGCGTTGTATAACTTGTAATCGAATCAAAACCACACAAAATCGCTTGTTCTTGGCTGGATTCGAAGTGGGGAGAGTGTTTGGAGATGGTTTGCGGCCGAAGGGTGGGTTAGGGTTGGGAATTTTGTTTTAATTAATTTTAATTTACATATTTACCCTTTAAACCCTTGTGTTTTGGTATTTTGTAAAAACTAAGCTTTAAACTCTTTGTAAAGTGTTTTTACTTCAAAATATAAAGATATAAACTTATAAAGTTCATTATATATCTTATTTTTGTAAAAACACAAGACATACGAATAAATAGACACGTTTCCGCGTTACGCGATAAATTCTTTAATTAATTGTTTATAAATGTGTAAACACATAAACATAACCCAATATTCACATAATCACTTAGATTCACATCAAATTAACATCAATCATTATTATTAGGTCACCAACGTTCAACGACAACTAGTGTGTGCTCACGACACGTGTTTACAAGACTTAACGGAACTAACGGAGTTTGGTAACGGAAATTTACCGGATGTCACATTATGTATTGAAAACTATGGAAATCTCACTAACTTTATAGTTGACCCTTTATTTTTAACATGTTTCAGGTTTGATACTTGAAGATCTTCTTGTGCTCATATAGGACTTGGACCTAGTTAAAATTGAAAGTGTTATGTTGTTGGTTGTATCTTGATTGTTTTATAATTACTTATTTGTCTTGTAATGTTTAATGAATAATGACATTTAATATTATTTAAACTTAATTAGTTCCAAGTGCTATGAGAAATCGTCTCCCATTCGCCCGTCTTGATGATTCCGCCGTCGGTCGGGGTGTGACAGATTGGTATCAGAGCCATGGATATAGGGAATTAGGTTATTAGAAATGAAATGATCTAGACTATAACTAAGTACCATTGCACATGAGTCCTCTCATGTATTTTATATTCTTAGATAGGATTTATGTGCCTTATGTGTTTATACTTGATTATGTGATTATATGCCTTATGTGCTTATTCTTATACTTTAAATCTTATCATACACACACAAATCTTAAATCATATTCTAAGGCATTATGTGCCTAAATCAAATGGTTTTCAAAATAAGCTTTGAATCGTTGTTCGTGGTTTTCAAGTCTCGTCAAAGTCTATGTCCTATAACTTGAAACATGTAATGCTGGAAGAGTAGGATGCCTAGATCTTAAGGTGTTCTGTCTAGGCAAGGTATTCATATAAATCCAAATCAACCGATGGATCCGTTTACCTTACCTGGGAACCCTTGGGGTGAGTGTCCGCTTATAGGTACGTATGTATTCATTAAGGTTGTAGTTGACCTAATACTTTGATAAGTCAACGTAATGTTTTTGGTTTGTACACACAGCTAATCGTATATACTTGTAAACGTTTGAGACTTGTAAAGCTTTGTCAAGGTTTGATTGTGCATTCTGTCTTACATCCCTAGTTACTTTGTTCTCTAACTTACAACATGAATTGCCATCTTTTATATACTTATGTATTGAAAACTATGGAAATCTCACCAACTTTATAGTTGACCCTTTATTTTTAACATGTTTCAGGGTTTGATACTTGAAGATCTTCTTGTGCTCATATAGGACTTGGACCTAGTTAAAATTGAAAGTCATATGTTGTTGGTTGTATCTTGATTGTTTTGTAATTACTTATTTGTCTTGTAATGTTTAACGAATAATGACATTTAATATTATTTCAACTTAATTAGTTCCATGTGCTATGAGCAATCGTCTCCCATTCGTCCGCCTCGATGATTCCGTCATTGGTTGGGTGTGACAATCTCTCCTTCTTCAGAAGTATAGCTCACAGACCTTCTTACGATCCCTTGCAAATCAAGAATCATAGTGAGTTGAATCTTGACTTGCTGAAGGGGGACACCATCATATTCATCTGGCTATTGAGCTTCATCTATTTGATTTAACATTCAACACATCACACAATAATTATTAATCAAGACAATTAAACATAAATAATCATCAATTACATTAATATAATACACAATTCAAGTACAAAAGTTTCAAATACATAAATATCTAATCATTAATTTTGCCTTGATCTGTTGTCTCTTCAGCTTGAGGAGCAGAGGATGAGGCTCCTTGATCCTGATTTCTCTTGGTGCGCCTCTCATTTGCCAATGGATTTGAGGCTGACGCAGATGCATCACCTTCTTGATCATCCTCATCATCATCATCTCCTTTTCCCTTATCACTTCCTCCCTCTTCTTCCTTATCATCATCTTCTTCTTTAGATTCATCTTCAGTGAGCCCATTATCATCATCCTCATTATCACCATCTTTAATCTTTAAAGGCTCACTTTTTGATCCTTTTAGCTTTAGCAAAATCTTTTTCTTCTTCTTCTTATGTCCTTCAATACTCTTTACCGAAGCCATCACCAGCTCATTTTGACTCTTTAGTGCGTGGTGTGCTCGGCCCAAAGCTCTCTCAAGCTGTGCATTCTTCTCACTTAGCTGAGCGATTTGCTTAGCTTGAGCCGCATTTACCGACATCAGCTGATTGATCTGAGTAGCTATCAGATCATCAGTGGTGATCAGCGTCAGTACCATGCGATTGAGGCTTGCCAGCTGCTCCTCTAACCCGACCATGGGTAGAGTAGGTCTAGGTGTAAATGTGGATTGGGTGGAGGGACCATCTTGGTGAGTGGTTGTGGTGGTGGTGGATGTGGTGAAGATGGGAAGAATGGGAATGGACTGAGGTGGAATTATGTTGGTATTATGGGTGTGGTGGAGGTGAGTGTGGTGTAGGTAGGTGTATGAGTGGTGGTTGGAGTAGTGGCTGTGGTAGTGGTAGTAATGGTTGTGGTTGTGGTGGTAGTGGTTGTGGCAGTGGTGGTAGTGGATGTGATCAATGTGAACCTTGGTCTCTTACTCTTTTTTCCATAGGGATTAGCCATCCTTTTATTCTTGGAGCCCTTGGCTGTAGGGGCTCCCCTTGAGCTGATAGACTGGTCAGGTGTGTAAGTAGGATCAGTGACATCAGGATCATCACCTGTAATACTAGCTGGGCGTCCATCGACCGCCTTTATTCCCTTCTCAGTAGCCACAACCCGGCTCCCAACTATCCTAACCAGAGGCTCATCATCAGAACCTCATCTTCATCTATCAAGAAGTCCTGGTGGAAAGCAGCCTTCTCTGATCTACCAGGTGCATCAGAAGTACCAAGTGGAGATGGTGGAGATATAGAAGAAGTGCCAGTGGCCCTTGATTAACTTGGACCAGCATCTCCACCACCTTGACTGTCATCAACATCGTCATCATCATCGTCGTCATCATTGGTGGATACCACTATAGGCTCAACATCCGAATCCCTATCATCGTGACTCCATTTCTTGTGAGTAGGCGCCACGTAGTTTGCATTGGCCAAATGCCCAAACAATCGCCTAACCGGGGGCTTCACCTGCTTCTCCTGGTACACCTTCATTCTTCCCAAGGGGGTATCATCCATCACCTCAAGAATAACAACATTATCTTTCTCCTTTGGCACATAGGAAGCTTCTCGTCTATGAGCATCTTTAAGAACCTTGGATACATACAGAAGCCTTCCTTGCCCTTGGCCTTGATGTTCTCAATCATGCAGGAGAACAACATTCGTGAAAAACTAAACGGGTGGTTCAGTACCAGTGCAACATATGCATTCTGGATTTGGTCCGAAATTTCATCGAAACCTCCCCGCCTTGACGCTATGCACTTCAGGATAACATGAGCCAAGTACTTGAAATGGGGGCACAAGTTGCTCTTGTTGAGCACACCTGCATTGATGTCCCCGGTATACTTCATCCTTAGAAAGCATCCTCGAACAGTCAAGGAAGCAGCTTGGTTGGGTAGTTACCGTCCTCACCCAGATCCAAGACTCGCCTTAGATCGTCTTCAATATCCTAAATTCTTGTTCGAAGATAGAGATCCAAATACTATGGGGCTCAACGGACCTGTCAACCAAAGCACCTTCCCAGAAGGCCTGCTATATAGATCGGTAGGGTGTGCATGGAGCAGAGATAGCCTTGTAGATCCTCGATCTACGTAGAAAGGCTATAATCCCAGCAAACTCGGAAGCATTCCGAGAAGTAGCATCTAAGTGAGCACAGATGTTGTGCTTGGTGCTCATCGTCCATCTATCAGCCATGTTATTGCAACACAAGAAACATATACATTAGATTTATGCATAACAGAAGACAGTGGGTACTTAAACTGTTTTGATTAAACTGGTTCAGTCATGCGATTGAACCACAAGACTGAGTTTAGTCATGTGATTGAACCTACGGCTGAGCTCAGTCATGCGATTGAGCCTTCGACTTAACTTAGTCGTATGCTATGCCATGCGGTTGAATCAGTCGTGCAACTGAACCCATACACATGTTTCAGTCGAGCGATTGAATCATGCGCCTGGCTTAATCGTGCGACTGAAGTTCATTAGCATGTCCATTCTCATCCTTCACTGTTGAACACCCTGGATTTGCATCTTTGTAAAAACTATATATTAGACTTCGTGTTTAGACTCATTAGAATCGCAGGGACTTGAAATAGCACTTAATGTCCTTTAAATCAACTTTTATGTCCATTTAAGTGGTCTATTTTAGGGTTTAGTCTCGGTTTTAGGTGTCAACAGTTTAGATCATTTAGGGTTTGATTCACCCATTCATTTTGGCTGATTTCAGTTGCAAAGTACCTGTAGATGAGTAGACAACAAGTTAGGATCACAATCAGGTAGTAATCACAACAATATAAATTTGGATAGTAGAGTGTGTGTGTATGGCGATTTTAGAGAGTGTTGAAGGGTGGTAAGGGTTACGACCGACTGACCCCTTTATTTATATTGTCTTAAATTTCAGTCACGCGGCTGGACCCATACGCATGCTTCATTCGTGTGACTGGTGTTCAGTCGTGCGACTGGCTCATACACCTTCATCAATTCGTACGATTGGTTCAGTCTTGTGGTCCAATCGCATGGTTGTCCCATACTCATGGTCCAATCATGTGACTGGCTCATACTTATGGTTCAATCGTGCGATTGGCTCATACTCATGATTCAATCGTGCGATTGGCTCACACTTATGAGTTTGAACTCATACACTTTTAAACACTTAAAATTCTAACTTTTGATATATAATATTATTACCTTTGATCATCTCAGACATGACCCTTTTAATTTAACACCATTTGATCACCTTAGACGTGATCCTTTTAGTTTGGAACCAATTGGTCACCTCAAACGTGACCCCTTTTAGTGAGTGATTCACAGAATTCATCTAGTTGTATAGTCCGACATCTACACAACAAAAGAACTAGTAAATAGAAAACAACTTTGAAATTTCTAAAAGAAAACAAGACATATTTTTTTGTGGTTTTGGGTTTGAGCAGAAGAACTTCAAGTTAATTTGATCATTTCTCGAAAGATTTATTATGGAATCATACAGGTATATCATAATCATTTGGGACCTTTTTAATATGCACTTTGATGCTAGATTCTTGTTTTGTCTGAGAGTCAATATCACTTTCAGAAATCATACTAGAGTTATAAGATGCACACAATGATTTTGACTGTCAAGAGTTGCAGTCACGATGATTGTCAGTATATTTGTCCACTTAAATCCATACACAGATTTTTGACTCACATTGGTGATGAGTTAGGTTTAATTATTTCAACAAGCATTTGTGGACCCCACACTTATATGGTAATCAACATTCCTCAGGAGATTTTTGAGCGGTCTACGGGTATTGGACAAGAAGAAGCTATTCTAAGAGCTTTCAAAGAGATGCCAAGCCTCAGGTCAGTGTCATCGCACAACAGAGAGGCGCAAACAATAATGAATTCTAGAATATTTAGGTTATGCTTATCCTCAGGTCAGTGTCACCACACAGCAGAGAGGCACACAACCTATCTTCTTGTTAGAGCATTTGTTGTTTTTGCACATAACGCACCGACGACATTAGTCATTAGCTTGATTGCTATTAGCAGTTTTTCCATGTGCTTGCTTAATTTTATGGTCATCCGCACACATTTGTGGCATTTATTTTGCACATCACCCCTTATTGGAAATGTGTTGATTGTGTTAACCAGGGATAAGATGTGAACCCACAGCTAGTTAACAAATTAGTTTGAATTTAATTCACCGATGAAGTCTACTCATCTATTGTGTTGAATCTACCGACGCATCATATAATGAGCTAGCAACCTCTAGGTCTACTTTCTCTATGTTACCTCAATAGCAGACTAGTTTCACTATCGTTTTTCTTTTATTGTGCTTGGACTTCTCAGACTTGTAATATGAATTTAGCATTTTGAACAAACTAGTTTTGAAGTCCCAAACAATTTGTTCCCTGTGTACTATTATTTTCCATAAACTTTGAATCGTAATCGCAGATTTGATTTCATTTATTTCAGCTAACCTGCCCTCCCTCCTCGTTTGTTTGTTTTTTAGTAAATAAATACTGCAACTAATTAAATACTAAACTAAAACTATTCTCCCCCTAAAATTCTAAAACCGATTTTTTTTTGTTTTGGATTTTAATAGACAGGAAAACAAAAATAAAATAAAATAACTAAGAAACTAATAAAATAATTGTCGGACTAAGAACTTTCGTCTTCTTGAATCACATCATATTTTTTTCACGCCATTAACCTTTAAAAGATATAAAAACCGTGGTTTGTCAAATGCTTTTGTGTAGAGGTCGGCGCGTTAAAAATCAGTATTAATTATAACAACATCGATTAATTGCTTTTCAAAACAGTCACATATAAAGTGATTTAATACCGATGTGTTTTGTTTTAGGGTGTTGAACCGGATTTTTGGTGACAGCAATTGCAGCAGAATTATCAACAAAAATAGGAGTGTTAGAAAATTGCAAACCGTACTCCCGCATTTGCTGTTGAATCCAGATGATTTGCGAACAGCAACTTGCAGCAGCAACATATTCAGCTTCACATGTTGACAGAGCAACTGATGTCTGCTTCTTACATTGCCAGGTGACTAACCGTCGACCAAAGAACTGACATCCCACTGATGTTGACTTGTAATTCATCTTGCAACCACCATAGTTCAAGTCACTATAACGCTGTAAGCTCAAAGTCATCATCATGAGGATACCACAACTCAAGTGTTGGAGTACCCTTTAGATAACAAAAAATCCATTTAACTCCAATGAGATCATTTACTTTTGGTTTTGCCTGATATCTGGAACAGAGACCCGTGGCGTACATAATATCAGGACGCGAGGCTGTGAGATACATGAGAGATCCGATCATTCCTCTATACATGGTGGCATCAACCAGATCACCATTTTCGTCAGGTGCCACGTCATGGTTCATGGCAAGTGGAGTTCCAGGAGCTGAAGCATTCTCCATGTCGAATCTACTGAGGATATCTCCTACATATTTGGTCTGATGCAGGAAGATTCCTTTTGGTGTCTGATCCACCTGTAATGCAAGAAAAAACGTCATCTCCCCTATTGCACTCATTTCAAACTCTACTTTCATTACAGATTCGAATTCTTTACAAAATTCTTCGTTTTTGGAACCGAAGATTATGTCATCCATATAAATATGTACCAGGAGTAAATCTCTATCATTTTCTTTGATGAATAACGTGCAGTCAATAACTCCTCTGCGAAAACCATGTTTCACAAGATGAGTTGAGAGTTTCTCATACCATGCTCAAGGGGCTTGATGGAGCCCGTAAAGAGCCTGTCCAGTTTACAAACTCTATCCCGATGAAATGGATCCTCAAATCCTTCATGTTAACTGACGTAGACTATTTCACGAATTTCACCATGAAGGAATGCACTTTTCACATCCAATTGATATATGTTAATCTTTATGTAGGATGCATAGGCTAGAAAGATACAAATTGCTTCCATCCTTGCCACCGGTACAAACACTTCATTGAAATCTATGCCTTCGACTTGTCGAAACCCTTTAACCACAAGCTGAGCCTTATTTCTAATTATGACCCCTTGGTTATATTTCTTACACTTCAGCACCCATTTAGTGCCAATCACCTTAGCACCTTTTGGTCTATCCACAAGGGTCCATACTCCTAACTTCTTGAACTATATAAGTTCTTCTTGCATTGCATTAACCCATGCCTCATCGTTTAAGGCTTCACTCACATATTTTGGCTCAAATTAAGACATAAAACATTGATATGCACCATCATGAAGATATATTTTTTCCATGACTGAGGCATAATCAGCTGAGTATAGCTGATTTCGTGTTTGTACTCGCGATCGAACATCCCCAATGATATTGTCCAAGGGATAATAAACATTAATTTGAGATCTGGGAGTGGTGGGAACAACTACTTCAGTATCCAGATTGTGAAACCCAGGTTCATTTTCTGTAGCTATTGGAGTATGAGGTTCAGAAGTGTCAGGGGTATCAAGATCCGATGCTTGTGTACTTTCATTAGTGGGAACATGTTCCTCCTGGTCCACATGATCAGTCTCGACTACTTCATCATTAGAGGAAGAATCACTTAGTTCAAGCTCTCCCCCTGAAGGGCTAGAAGTATCATCTAATGGAGTCGTTGATGTCGAGTCTGGTAGTGGAGTGTTCAGAACATCATACATCATCGTAACAAACAGCTCATCATCAGTATGAGAAGGTGGTAGATTGAAGGATTTAAAAAATCCATCATAGTTAAAGAAGAAAAAGGGTCTTTTTCCAGTAGGGGGTGGTGTATCTTTGAACATCAACATTGCACCACACTTCTACCTGACCCGTTGAGTTGTTATAAACTCTCTTGTCTGGTATACTGTATTCGAGGAAGATGCCTTCTTCTGCCTTCTCACTGAACTTCCCAGTATGAGTTTTCTTTAACAACATGCACGGTGCGCCAAACGGTTATAGATACTCCAAGTTGGGTTTACGTCATTGGAGCGGTTCATAACATGTTTCCCCATGTCGTTTGACCACTAAGACTCGATTGAGCATGTAACAAGCATTAGCCACTGCCTCATTCCAAAATTGAATAGGAAGTTTAGAGTCGGCTAGCATTGTCCTGGTTGTCTCTATCAAGCTCCTATTTTTTCTTTTAGCAACCCATTCATCTGTGGAGTGTAGGCAGAAGTAAATTGATGTACAATTCCTCTCTCTCTACAGTATGCCTCCATCCACTGATTCTTGAACTCTGTGCCGTTGTCTGATCGAATCTGCCTTACTTTCAGCTTGTAGAGTGATTCCAAAGTAGTTACTAGATGTTTGAAAGATTCAAAAGTTTCTAATTTGGCTTTCAGAAACATCACCCAAGAGAATCTTGAGTAATCATCTGTTACTACATAGCAGTATAGATCTCCAGCAATGCTCTTTATGCTGACATGGCCAAACAGATCCATGTGTAGATGCTCGAGAGGAATGTCAATAGAGTTAACTTTCTTTGCCTTGTGAGACTTCTTGGTCTGTTTCCCTTTCTTACATGCTATACAAAAATCCAGAAACTGGAAGTTCTTGACAGGTACTCCATTCACTAAATCATTCTGTACCAAATGATTCATCTTCCTAGGATTAATATGTTCCATTCTACTATGCCATAAGATTGAATCCCTCTCAGTTGCCTTTAACAAGAAGCATTGAATAGTGTGATCAGTTGTGAAGGCTTTTGATAGATCCAAGACATACAAGTCATTATATCTTGAAGCTGACATTAGAACTTTATCCTCCTTAATCACATAATCCTTCTTCAACATGTAGCATTTCTTGTTGTCAACACAACTTTAATCCTTTATCACAGATCTGGGAGACTAAAAGTAAGTTCTTCTGTAGTTATTGAATGTAGTTGACTTTGGCAAACTTTACTTTCTCGTTTCCCACTTCGCCTTGAGCGGTGATGTAACCTCCTTTGTTTCCAGAAAATGATACATGTCCCCCCTTTAATTTGTTTGGCGTTAAAAAGGAGAGACGAATTCCCTGTCATGTGCCTAGATGCCCCACTATCAATAATCCAGGTATTAGTGATAGCACTATAGCGGACACCCTGCACATTTAAAGAAACTTATCGGTTCAGATTTGGGACCGAAGCCTTAACTGGCTTGGGTGACCCAGAGGAATCACAGATCATAAATTCAACCCACTGTCCTTTAGAGGATGAGGGCACATCCTTCTTCTTGTCCTCACTATCAGACACATTACTTGATTTTTCTTTCCATAAACCAGTTTTATGTAAGGCTTGTTTATTCTAAACAGACGACTGGCTTATGGTTTGAACTTTAGTTTTATTAATACTTTTAGGTGGAGTGTTGGATCTTACTTTAGAAAAACTTGGTTTTGCATCATAAAGTTTAATTTTCTTTTTGGGGGTCTGATAATAACGACAATTAAAAGAGATATGTCCTCGTTTTCCACAACTGTAGCATAATCTCCCTTCTATAGATTGAAGAAATTTTTATGTGGTGTTGAGTTTGGTAACGGGGTGAGATGTGTCTAGTTGGGTTTTGTCACTTCTCTTTTAGATGTTTTAGTTTGTTTAACAAAATTAATTGTTTTGGCATTTTGAACATCTTTAACTTTCATTTTATTTGGACTTAGATGAGTGACACATTTTTGGTTAAGTGGATTGGCCATTTTGGGTTCAGAAGTAGACGTGTGTGAACCTGACCTTACATTAACCTTTTCATTTTTATCATTCAAATTCTCAAAAGGCATTTTTCCTTTTGATTTCAAAGTAGAATCCTTCTGTTTAGTGGCAGGTTTCACCGGGTTACCCGTAAAATCAGGATCACTAACTAGAGGAGTGGACACCACATGATCCTTTAATGGGTTGTTATTGATATGTCTACATTTAGTGTTCAAAAGGACTACATGGGGTGGTGGAACTACTTTATACCCCAAACCTTCCCCGTTAGTTCGTTCTTTCACTAAGTTTTGAACTATGTGAGAAGAACTTGCGAAGCTATGCAGTTTTTGTTTCAATGAATCAACTTCTACTTCCAAAACTTCTTTTTCCTTTTTAGTTTTGTCTAAAGAGTTTAAATAAAACTTTATATAATTTGATTGATTTAAGGCAACAACCTCGGTTTCCCTTAGTTGTTTTCCCAAAGGTTCTATCTTTTCTTGGAAGTTGCACTCATTTTGTTTTAAAATACGATTTGCTTCAGTGCAGAGTTGTAAATCATTTACTAAATTATCATTGTGTTTTAATAACCTAGCAAATTTCTGATCAATGCTTTCTCTAAATTTATCACATTCAATACAAGCATGTTTTTCAAATAGTTGGTTTGTAGAACTTACCTGTGATGAATCAGATGAAGCAGCCGTCAAAGCAGAGTCAGACCCTTTGATGACTAGAGATTCTGAACTCGTGGCTTTAAGCTCTTCCTCAACCAGGTGATTTACAACATTCACAGCTTCTTCGGTATTTGACATCGTATGCTCAGCTATGATCTCACCTTCACTAGCAGATCCATCATCCAGTGCATCGACAAAGGAAATATATGATTCATCTGGAGAAACAAATCGGAAGGACCAATCTTGCCCTTCATCACCTTGAGCAATCAGAGCCTTTGTCTCTTTACTTGAATAAGCAGTACCAATCATGTCTTTGTCTTGACGGATGAATGTTGGAAATGGGTTTCCATTTCCAGTTTTCTTGGGCTTTACACATTCATGTTTAAAATGCCCCTTTTCACCATAGTTGAAACATGTGACTTTGGTTTTGTCAAAACCAAAAGTCGTATCTTTAGTGGTGACTAGATTTTGCCCGTCTTCTTGACAAACTTCTTTGCTCTTCTAACTGCACTCGCCAAGGCCCACATGATTTCCATTCTTTCTAGCTCATTTTCATCAACTTGCTCATAATCCTCATCTGCAAGATGATAATTTCCAATCTTACCGGCAACAAGACCATCATAAGATTGTACAACGGCCGCTAGAAGATCCATATGCTCCTTAGCCACTTCCACTATGACATTACTGAGATTATCTATCTTCAACTTTGTAGTATTTGCCTTAGGACCAATGTATTGGGTTCCAGTTGACCCTGACATTTCGGTTCCTGATGCAGCAGTTTGGGAAGAGCCGAGGAGCTAGACACGAATGTTGTTTGTAATGGTGCTCCTGATATAGATGGAGTCAGAATTGAGTTGTAAAGTGAAGGATTTTGAACATATGATCCTTTCTTCGACTTGTATTTCATTCTCAGTTGTTCTTCCCTTAACTTCAGGATGAAATCATTTATGTCTAACGTCGCAAGAATGTCGTTTTGTCTCAGATTAGACACAAATGAATCCCATTTCTCAGGCAAACCATGAGCAAATCTTGAAACTTTATCTTCCATTGATGTGGTTACACAATGAGTGTGCCACTCACGCATCAGATGATAGAATCTGTCAATAATATCATCCAAGCTCTTATTCCCTATCGAAGAGAAATTATCAAACTCCTTCTTGAGAGCTTTAGCCTTCAGTGCTTTTAAGAGTTGTGTTTCCATCATATCTCTTCTCCAATGCCTCCTTTAATTTTTTAGTCTGCTTGTTCTCAGAGAACTGATGAAAGATGTCCTTCGGTATTGACTGAGTCAACAAGGCATATGCTTTCTTCTCAGCATTGAACAAAATCTTCTGAGCTTCACTCATTCCTCCCAAGGTCAACTTGACTCCATTAGCACTGACTGGCACTGTCTAACCAGTCTCAATGGATGTCCAAAGATTGAGATCAACTCCATTTAATAGATCTCAAACCAATGTTTCCACTGTGGGTATTCATCCAACGTTAATAGCTTTGGCGGTTTATTATGATTTCCAATCTCATTCTCTAGAAGTAGTAGGTTCTGGATGCGTGAGTCCTTTCCGGCAGTAAACGCAGAAATTGATTTTCCATTGCTTTAAACTTGGTACTTTTAGAACAAGACTATTTCACTCGTGTGAATAGGCTATGAGTATGGATCCATCGTATGAATGAACGATGCGAATGAATTCAATCGTGCAATTAGATTCAGTCGTGCGTATGAACAAGACGATTGGAATCAAACGACTGGAGTTGTTCAGTCGTGCGAATGAGGGATAAGACTGAGTTTAGTCGTGCGAATGAAGTATACAAATGAGTTCAATCGTACGAATGGGCTAATCGTGTGACTGAAGGCTACTGTTTTGGTAAAATCGAAGATTTTTTACACTTTGACACAAAATACGATTTTCTTATGAACCCTAATCTGTCGTATAATGAAGAATCAAAACATTAACTCCTGCAAACGTCGAAAACACCTTTTTGAAGCAAAATGGTGACTCTTTTGATTAAAATGTAGGTTTTTGAAACCAAAACTAATCGAATCAAACGAAAAATCATGAATCAAGCTCTGATACCACTTATTAGGAGGACCGTGTACGTACAGAGTACTAACGGATTCTACGTTTTACCAGATCAAATAGTATAGAATCCTATTTTATTGGCGATCCAATCACTGAGAACGATAATACGATCGATATAAGAATGAACTAAATGTTAAGAACGAGTAGGAATCGATCAAGATCAAACTATGAACTTGGACAGGCTGTTTGGGACGCTCTGGACGACTATGGTTTATGTGTATTCGAAGTATCTCTCAAAGTGTTCTGTTTATCCATGAATTAGGTGGTATTTATAGGTTAGCAGTTTCCATTCGTACGACTGAACCATTAGCATGGTTCAGTCGTGCGACTGACTCATGCGATTAATCTATACGTACGACTGAATGTTCAGTTGTGTGACTGAGTCAATCTTATGTCTCAATCATACGATTGTTTCAGTCTCCTGGTTCAATCGTGTGACTGGTCCATAAGCATGATATATTCATGCATATGGTCGATAAGTATGGTCCATTAGCATGAATAATCACCCGACTATGTTAAACACATTACTTAATCATTATTGACTAAGAACTATATACAACAACCTCAAACCTATATAAGAAGTTCATACATATGAATCAAAGATAAATAAACATCAAAGCATATATCATAATTCATTACATCATCACATTACACATATGTAAGATATGAAAAACTTTTACATTTAAGCACATGAACTAGGAACATCATGTATCTACAAAAACTAACAAGGGATACATATGACATAAAATATAAATTCAGAGTTAATTACATAAATGATCCCTATGATTTATTCAAAATAGCACCAGAATCAAATAATACAGAGGCGTAAATTTGGTTTACTAGAAACATACCTGACACAACATCGGGATCAACTCTGGCTTCCTCCCGGGTCATAGTGTACGCTTTAGCACTTGTCCTCTGCCCTCCTTCTTCCGGCTTCTTATTCCCCGCTTCCGAGCTCTCCGCCCTCGGCTTCTTACAGTCTCTGGCAATGTGGCCAGGCTGACCACACCTGAAGCATACGTTCATCCCCATCCTGCACTCCCCAGCATGCTCCCTTCCATATTTGCCACATTTCTTTCTCCTTACGCCAGCTGTGACCACACGTCGGTCACCCACCTTCGCCACCTTATTGTTTGCGGTGGCTCCACCGCGTCCAAACTGTTTCCCATTCCAGTTCCTTCCATCCCCACTCGTTTTCTTCACCTCAGACACCACCACCTCGCGCTCATCATATAATCTACCAGCCAGATCAACCGCCGACCTAAAAGTGCTCAGCCGGGCAACGATCATATGCCTACGGATATCCGCTGGTAGCCCTTGGATGTATCTCTTAATCTTTCGTGACAGTGGTGTCACTTGATTGGGCACCAGCCGTGCCATCTCATTGAATTTTGTGGTGTACTGCTGGTGTGTCATTGTTCCCACCTCCAGCCACAGGAACTCTCTTTCTACCTTATCCATCTCTCTGTGGGGGTAAAATTCTTCAATCACTAGCTTCTTCAGTTCAGCCATCCCATTCTCCCAATGGCCCTGCTACCCCGGCTTGGACAATGTTGTCCCACCAGCACAAAGCCAAGTCCACTAAAGAGTGGGTAGCGAATTTCACCTTCTGATCTCACGGCACTCACAGATATCGAGGCCAACCTCCATCTCCCTCACCTATCGGTGAGCAGCTGCAGTAGTGTCGTTCCCATCGAAAGTAGGGGGCTTGCATCTCATAAACGCCCCATAGTTGCAGCCCTGGGTCGCCTCAGGTGCATGCTCTTCTTCTTCCTCGTCCTCATCATCAGAGAGAACCGTTTCCGGCTCTGGTTGTTCCCGTCCTCCCGAGGACCTGTTTCTTTCCTTTCTTTCTCCTTCCCTAACTGCCTTGATCACTTCCGTCACCACAGATGGTAGAATCGTCTGCATGGTGAACCTCTTCCACCACAGCCTCCTTTACTGAGGCTCTCAGATTGGCGCTCTCGTCGCCACCCTCCGGATGAGGGGCCTCTGGTTCTTCATGAACCACTTTCTCGACTCTGGGTCTCCCTCTCTTAGGTCGCGGAACAGCACCGTGACCTCCACCACGAGAGGCTTTCGAAGATCTACCGCCAGCCATCTTCTAACACACTATAAGATTCAAACACTAACGCGGTCATTCAAGGTAACACTCAGTTTATGTCAAGTATAGTAAGTCCCTAATTACAGTGGTCAGTTGTGATTAGCCACTTACTTTACTCTTCATACCCCAAGCATCTCCTATCCTGACTTAATCAATATCTAAATCTACTAAGAGCACATAATCAAATAGCATACGCACATAATACCGGTTATCATTAGGAAAAGACATACTTGATGGCACGTAGCTACTCGGGCTGACATCCCTTCATTGGTCCCATTTTCAGTTTAAGTTTAGGTTTTAAAAGTTTATTTAACCCAATTCTCTTAAACTTTGGCTCTGATACCAACTTGTAAGGCCCCGTTCCCGGAAACCTCACAGTTGGTCAATCATAGCAATTAAAACATTAACATTATAATTATACAATCTTAAGCAGCGGAAATAATTTATCAAAAACCATTCATTTCATTTAAACCATTGTTGAGCAATACAACACTGTTTAACTGATTACAAAAGAATTGTTTTACTGCATTACAAAACAACAGCAATAAATTACGAATGGATGTCAGTCTTTCCCTACCGAGTAGTTTCACCCTCGTGCCATCCTCAGCAATAGTTACCTGCCAACTGAAAATATACAAAAGTCAGTGTTGCTGAGTGAGCTCTAGTTTTATAAGTAATAAAATACTTCCTGTAGGTATACATATGAAAATACTCTGTTCATGAAAACTTCATCTCTTTATACGTGAACACGCGTTAACTATACAATCAGGTAATGCTTTATCTCTTTACTGTATGCCTTGTTTACTCTGTAATCTTTTATATTTATCTTTCACTGTCTATGTGGACCAATGAGCAATACCCCAACTATGTGCGTGATGGAAAACTGGTGATGGGCCATCTATATCCCTCGAAAGGGTCAACTGTATCCCCCGAAAGGTTCTGTGTACTGTGTACAAGGCCGACCCAATCACCCAGGGTACGCTACAAGGGTCCTACCAATCTAAATTGATTGGCCATGTGTGCACAATAGGGTAGCTAACCGTAGCATAGTTGAGCTCACGACAACACGGTCGTGTCCCTCCTATGAGCTTGCAAGACTTGTTAACATTTTATTAGTGTTCCTCTTCTTTTCTTTATTGCTCTTTCACTTTATTATTACTAGATACTTTACGTTACGATAATAACATACCACGTAAAGTCACATACTACAAGTAGTAATAATAATAATAATAACAATAATAATAATAAGGAACATCATATATAATCATATCATACATGGAACATCATATGTAATCATATCATACATGGAACATCATCATTATTCAGCCCTAGTCAACTCTGGTCAAAACCCTAAAGCACAGACTCCTAGAAAATTCTGTAAAATTTTCTAAGTGTTAGGCGCATGGGAACTGTTTAGGCGCATGAGCCCTGTTTGGGCGTTTCACCACTATGTAGGCGCATCAGCCAACACTTAATCATTTTTATCACTTAGGCACATGAACTATTCAGGCCCATGGGCACTATTCGTGCGTATGAACACTTAGGCGCATGGATTTTTCAGATGCATGGACACTTGGGCGCATGAGTCATTTGGGCGCATGGGCACTATTGGGGCGCATGTGCCCTTCACTTAGTCGTCTGACCAAAATTTCTAGGCGCATGGACCACTGTTTAGGCGCATGGGCTGCACTCAAACATTTCTAAGGCAAATCTTAGGCGCATGGACTACTGTTTAGGCGCATGGATTACACTTAAATCTTTCTAAGGCAAATTCAGGCGTATGAACCTTCTGTATATCATGTTCCTAGTATGTTTTCAAACCCAATCATCAAACTCATCTGTTCTAAGCATAATGTGGCTATTCTAAACATGAATAACCTATAAGCAATTCAAGAATCAACATACAACATGAACAATGCATACGGGTAAACATACATGAACTTTATAAAAACCATTTTAATACATTTTTAGCCCCAAGATCGTTTAAAACAAGTAAAACCGGGGTCTAGAGCTCACCTGATACAACTTGGGTATTTCTTCCTTCTAACCCGCTTGCAATGAGTTCAAACACCTAAAAACAACACCAAACACACACACTCAAGCACAAACACAACACATAAGCACATAATCACATAAACGGGATAAAACCCGTCATAAACACATAAAAAACCACGAATTCTTACCTTGAATTCGTTCACTTCTTCTTCTTCTTCTACAAGCCGAGAGTTTTCCCCTGTTCTCTCTCTCTAAAACCGAAGAAATGTTGATGTGAAGTGAGGGTGGGCGGCCATGCCCACCTTTGCACCAACTTTTTCAAAGTTTTGTCCTTTTGGATACTTTTAGTCCCTCCACTTGGACTTAATTGCCTTTCTGTCTTTTTATTCCTCATATCTTGTCTTTTAAAAATAACCGGGTGTTACACGAAGTCTTGGAATATTTTATATAACTCAAATGAAGTCTTATATCATATATCGACATAATAAATTTTTTCTAACCCGTTTCATGCTTTAATAAATTTAAAAGTGCACATAAGTGCCTTACTATAATTTTGGCATAATATAATCTGAATTCAACCGACCATAACTTGATCATAAAAAACTAAATTTGAGTAAAATCAGACTCCAATATCAAGTTTATTGAATTACCTTTTTAACGATAGTTTATATGTCTTCAAAATCAATCGGACAACTCAATATTAGCCTTCACAAGATAAGTGCGCATTTCAGCACCTTCCGTCTTGTGCTACTGTTTTGACCTATTTAAGAATATTTTAATAAAAATGTTTTTGAACGAAAGTTGTCCAGAAGACTTTAAACTAGTCAAATGTAAATTTTTATAATTTTATGAAACCGTTTGCTATTTTAAAAACCTGTTCAAACACGTACCAAACATTCTGTCTAGAATTTAAAATTGGTACAAGAATCGTTTTTCAATCTACCTTTCATTTGTTGGTATTCCTAAGCGTCCTAACTTCTTGTAATGAATTCTGACCTCAAGTTATTGTTTCTTCTTATCATTTAGGACATCAGCTTTGACTCTTGAACATCCAAGCTTTCTTATGTACACTACAACCATCATTATACCATGTGAATTCTTCATGCCCCCTTTTTACTTTATTTCACACCTTTTGGGGTGAAACATGTTAACCTTATAAACTTACACTTGTAAATATCCTGATACTTGTAAATGCACATACAATTCATCTTTACTTTTTGTCATGGTTATTGATATTATTGTGAGTGTTATATGAGATACATTATACGTTGACAATCATTAACTATTGCTAGTCTGGCGACGGCATAGATCTATGGGCCTGACAAACCTATTTGGTGTTAAAGCTGATGTATTGCCGGCTCCTGATGACATATGACTTGTTCATCATGGGAATCAAGTACACTTAGCCAATCGTATAAACTTGTAAACTTGTAATCTGTCGAGGTTTGATTGTAGCTATATGTGTTCTATAAACTCGCATAATTCATAACCATTGACATGAATTGCTACTTGTAAACCTTATATATATATGTGTGTGTGTGTGTTTAACCCATGGAAAATCACCAACTTTCAAAGTTGATCCTTTATTTTTAACATGTTTCATGTTTGATACTTGAGGATCTCTTCGTGCTCATATAGGACTTGGACTTAGTTTAATTGAAAATCTTATGTCGTTATTTATATCTTGTTTGTATTGTAATGATTTAATTGTCTTGTAGTGTTTAATAAAAATAATATTTAATATTATTTTAACTTATTAGTTCCATGTGCTATGAACAATCGTTTGTCCGCCCCGATGATTCCACCGTCGGTCGGGGTGTGACATATTGTGTTTTCGATTTTGTAACGAGTTAAGACATTAAGACTAATAAACATTAGTTTTTCTATTAAATTTAAATAAGTTGACTAAAATCCGCTTTGAGGGATGTGACACCCCACCCAGAACTCGGGCGAGCGTCATAATCTATACAAGTTATAGCGGAAGCAAACATATGTGTTATTACAAACTATAATATCATCAACTTGTTACACTATTATTTTACAATAGTATCTAGAAACAAATTAAGATTAAAACTTCTTGGTTTTCTAGATCTTTTATCATTAAGCAGATTTTAAGCATTTCCTTAGGGGTTACCTGTGATACATATAATCAAAAATACATCATCTAATGCTAGTGAGCTCATGCTATACAATTTATAAAATTAAATTTGACATTTATACAATATCGGTTATAATATATGGGTCCATATGTACAATGCCTTCCCTGGTTTTACCGAACCACCTACAACAGGTTTGTTAGACCTTTCCGGCCGTCAAATAGCCTTTCTTGTATAAGCAAAAGGAAGTTGAGAAGCTTGTTGACTAGGCCATAATTCTTCTTTAAATCGTCTTGGTTAATCTATGATTTCATTCATGAGTCTTCCCTTTATGGAGATAAAGAAAGATCATTCATAAAAGAAAGTGCATACTAATAGCAATCAGTCAAGAACTACCAGGAATTTACATTATGTATGCCTTTTTAACCTCTCTAGTGACTTCCTTGTCTGCGTCTCCAGTCAACAGCTAGTTAGCCCTCTCACCCTAATGATGTATACGAGGAACCTTATCCTTTTCTCAAACAGTTTGACACACCATATTAAATATATCAGGATCCCATATACCCCTATCGAACTGTGTATATATGTAGCATTAAAATTATTACCGGTACAAACACAATGAGTATATTATCATAGTTTTAAAAACAAATGGCACCATTGGTTTTAAGCACGGCTTACCATCCCCAAACCGATGGTCAAACGGAGCGGACAATCCAAACTCTGGAAGACCTGTTGCGTCTCTGTGTTCTCGATTTTGGTGGCGACTGGGATACGCATCTACCACTCGCAGAGTTCTCCTACAATAATAGTTACCATTCAAGCATCCAAATGGCACCATTTGAGGCACTTTATGGTCGTAAGTGTCGTTCCCCGATTTGTTGGACCGACATGGGCGAAAATCTTATCACCGATCCCGAACTCATTCAAGAGACGACCGATAAAGTTACTATCATCCGCAAGAACTTGGAAACGGCTAGGAGTCGACAGAAGAGCTATGCCGATAAACGTCGCAAGCCACTAGAATTCCAAGTTGGGGAGATGGTCCTTCTCAAGGTCTCACCGTGGAAGGGTGTGGTTCGCTTTGGAAGAAAAGGTAAGTTAGCTCCGAGGTTTGTAGGACCTTTCAAGGTTCTGAAAAGAATCGGGAGAGTGGCCTACAAACTAGAACTACCCTCCGACCTTAGTGGAATTCACCCGTCTTCCACGTCTCGAACCTGAGGAAGTGTTTGGCCGACGATAACTTGTATGTGCCACTGGAAGACATCCAGATCGACGAGTCCCTACATTTCGTGAGAAACCCGTCGAAATCATGGATCGCATTATGAAGAAGACTAGGACCTCTACGACCCCAATTGTAAAGGTTCGGTGGGAAAACAAACGGGGAGCGAAATTCACTTGGGAGCGTGAAGATCATATGAGGAAGACTTATCCTGATTTGTTTTTGTAACTTTCGTTATTTTTTAATTTCGGGACGAAATTAATTTAAGTTGGGGAGACTATAACATCCTGTATCTCTATGACTTTATTTATTATGTTTGTGCGTGGGCTCGTTAGTAAAAGTTTAATTCATTAATAATAATAATAGTAATAATGATAACAACAACAATAATAAGAATAATAATAATAAAATTCTAATAACAAAATAATAATAATAATAATAATAATAATAATAATAATAATAATATAATAATGATAATAATAACTTTAAAAGTAACAGTAACAATTATAATTATAATAATAACAAAATAATAAAAATAATAATATCTATAATCATAATAATAATAATCATAATAATAATAATATAGTAATACTAATAATAATAATAACAATAATAATAGTATTAATAATAAATTCTTAAATCAAAGTTCAGGGGGGTGTTCTGCCAAATTCTAAACTTGAAAAAACAATTTCAATCATTTAATCAACAGCCCAAACTTCAGGGGCTGAAAATGTAAAATTTTTTTCTTAAACCCGTTTTTCCGGTGGCTTCGGCCGGAGCTCCGGCCGAGCTCCGGCGAGGCTTCAAATCATCATTTTTTATGCAATTTGACCCAATTAAACCGCCCAACCCCTCTCGGCCTTGCGATTCGAACTCAAACCCTAACCCAATTCGATTTCCCGCTCGTGCAAACTTTCCAAATCAAACCGAGGCTAACCATGTAAAAATCCGAATCAAATCTTGTCCAAATTCGCAATTTCGACCAAATAATTATTCCTAAACTTAATACGCGGCCTAACCAATCAATTAATCAATCAACATCGCAAATTAACAGCTCGAAATCCCTCAATTTTGGTAAACTTCGAACACGGTTTCAATCGAGCGTGTTAAGCCCGAAACCGTGAAATCAAAGCTATAAATTGAGGGCTTCGGATTCATTTTGAAGTTCCTAAACTCTCTGAACCCCCAATTTCACCATAAAAGCTCCCAATCGAAAAGCCCCAATTCAAGAACATTCGAGCCTAAGTCGAGCTCGAAATCTTTCAAAACCTCAGCAACTTGGGTAATTAAAACATGTTTTATGCTCGATTCGGTCCAAGGATCAAAAGCCCCATGATGATTCGAGTGATTAACATCGAATCGAGGGTCGATTTTGGATCAGATGAACCTAGGGTTCATCGGATTTGGGGGAAACGAGGAAGCTTTGTTTAAAATTAAAAGAAACCGAAGTGAACCAAGGCCATGGCCCTGGTTCACTGGTTCCCGCATCCCATCTCCTAGGGGAGACCCGGGTTTGACCCCGGGCAAATCCCCTTTCCCCTTTTCTAATCTTTTTCTGTTTTTTTCCTTTTCTTTTCTTTTCTGTTTTATTTTTTTATTATTAATTATTTCTTTGCTTAAATCTTAATTCTGAAAAATTTCTAAGAAATTTATTTTATAAATTCAGAATTTATTTATTTACTTATATTATTTTTTTTAATTAAATCAAAGGTTTATAAATATGTTTGAATTAAAATACATTGTGGTATTTTTCCTTATTTTGAATTATTTAAAATAATGTTGTTATGTGAAAAGATAATACTTGTGTAGAAATATTTTAAATTATTTAAAATATATGTATATATATTGTCAAATAATTAGAATGATTAATTACTTATACATATATACTTATATTTATATAAACACATCAAAGTATGTATATATATATATATATTCTTCACTTATTATAATCAATATATAAACCTTCATAAATCGGTTTAACGTGCGATTAGTTTTCTTTATTTATATTAGTCTTTCGCTTTCGCGCAATAAATGTAATTATTATTTCGTTCCATTAACCCGATTCACATTAATAACACGAAATAAATAGATGTCAACCTCTATTCAATTTTAATTGATAACCTTAAAACATAATAATTAATCATCAAACAATTATAACGCGTTACCTTATTCTTACTTAGGTACGTTGTGACGTTTGTGTCGGAAATCTTATTCGTGGTTATTCTTATTTCATCTTCAAGTCTTCTTATTATCATGTGAGTTCTTATGCCCCATTTTACATATATTTTACACCTTTCGGGGTGAAACATGTTGGTTATACAAACATACTCATACACGTTTTGATACTTATTACGCACGTGCAATTCTTTACATAGTCATGGTTATTTGAATATGTTAAGTTGTATATGAGATGTGGCATACGTGTGCAATCATTAACTATAACTAGCCTGGCGAAGTCTTAGATCTTTGGGCCTGACAAGCCTATTTGGTGCTAAAGCCGAGGGATTGCCGGCTCCTAGGAGCCGTATGCTTGTGCACTAGGGAACCAAATACACTTAGCTAATCATGCTTATTCATATTATTCAGTCAAGGTTTGATTGTAACTATGCATGTTCTATATACTTACTATCTTGTGACCATTGACTAGAATTGCCACTTTTCTTTCTCATGATATATACTTATTGTATTTTAAAACCATGAGCACTCACCAACTTGCCAGTTGACTTTATTTTCAACATGTTTCAGGTAATGTGCAATTTTAATGATGACTGAAGAAACGCTTAAGCTTAGGATATGGACCTAGACTTAAATGAACATTTAAATTCCTATTTTTGTTTATTTATTTTCTTGTAAGACGTGGATGTATGTGATGTTTGAAAACAATTGATTAATGGCATTTATATTTTAACATAGCGTTATGTGGCTGTGAACAATCTTAACCCTCACACTTCGACGCTTCCGCCGTCATGGTTGGGGTGTGACAGATTGGTATCAGAGCCCATAACTATAGGGAACTAGGTTATTAGTAATGGTGACCTAGACTATAGTTTATGCATGATCCTTATAGGATGGTATTCTTATGAATACATACATATTGTTTTGCATGCTGCCTAACGCTATGCCTTATGTGCAATATGATACCTTAGTATAGGTGCCTCTTTGCATGAATACAAATTGTTACCCGTCTCCCCTAGACTTATCTTAAACATTGATTCTCCCCGACAACTGCTACTCCTTAAATCTTTCTTCATCTCAAAGTGGAACTTATTGATAGAAATTCTTAAGACTTAAGCTCTAATCCTATAAATATCTCATCAAGATTTTTGATCCCATTAACCATAGAACTAGTGTGGTACGTAGACACCTGTATCCTGGTTTTCCTGGCAAAGGGCCCTCGGGCTAAGGTAAGCATTTCGTATAAATCCTACGGGACCCGTCATGCTTACCTGGGGATTTTCAGGATGAGTGATAAACTATGGCCAACATACACCAGTTTCTGAGGCGAATGGGTCAATTCATCTTGACGTGTCAACGTTTCCAAATGGTGATGCGTCATCAAATGGAATCATTCCGTACAACCCATGATTCTTACTTTAACTGTCCATCCTTATTACCCTTTTAACCGATCTTATTCCAATTTATATTTTTCCAGCATGTCTCGTTACCATGGAACCCGAGGAAGATCCGGCCGTAAGCTCGCCGCCATGATTGCCCGACAAATGGCTGCGGTCATCCCGACTATGGTGGTTGAACTCAGCAGCACCATGATCGCCAACGTCACAAGCAACAGCAACGGCCAAGGGGAAAATAGTGCAAACCAAGGCCGTAACAACCAAACATGCACTTTCAAACACTTTAGTTCGTGCAAGCCTCCCAGTTTCAGTGGCAAGGAAGGTGCCACCAGTCTCCTGGAATGGTTTGAAGGAATTGAGAACACCTTTGCCAACTGTGAGTGTCCTGAAGCACTCAAGGTAAGGTATGCCACCAGTATATTGCAGCAAAGGGCCTTAACATGGTGGAACAGTGAAAAGAGGAATCGAGGTCCCGACGCGATCTTGGCTTAACTTGGGAGGAATTCAAAAACATAGCCATTGCCAAGTTTTGCCCGAGAAGTGAAATCCAGAAATTGGAAGAGGAATTCTAGAACCTGAAACAGGGGCGGGAACCATCTGGCATATTCTACCCGTCATCACGAACTGAGTATACTGCTGCCACACATGGTGGATACTGTTTCACGGAATGTGGAAAAATTCATTAAGGGTGTGCCGCCCCAGATCCAGGATGTCGTGGTGGGTAGCCGACCCGCAACTTTGGAGGAAGCTATCACTATCACTGCACAGCTGACAGAGAACCACATCCAAGCAGGCACCATGTCTGCAAAGGGTGCCAAGAAAACTGAGAAGACGGTCCCCGAGGAGGTCAAGGAGGTCAAGGTTGATAACAAAAAGAGGAAGTTTGTACCGGCACGGAACTATGCCGTGGCCGCTCCTAAACCACCTCAAAGACTGTGTACCCGGGACTGCACCGGCAGCACGAGTGCCCGTAGCAAGGGCTTATGCAGGCCCTTTACCCATGTGTAACACGTGTAGGTATCACCATCCGGGGAACCTCCCGTGTCGCATTTGCACACTCTGTGGCAAGTACGGACATCTTGTGGCAACGTGCCGCCGAGCCATGGGAAACGCAGTGACGGAACCAAACCGTGCCTGCTATAACTGTGGAGAAACGGGTCACTATCGTCCCCAATGCCCCCGTCTTGTGGGCAATGTTCCACAAGCTCGTGGAGGTGCCTTCAATATCAACGCGAACCAAGCCCAGACGAACAACGAGGTGGTGAACGATACGTAAAGAAAATTTAAAAACCCTGTCTCCGTAGAATTTCTCCTTAAAAATTTCTTGCTTATGCCACTGAGTGCCTCTTTAAAACCTACACAGGTATGTTCCTTATTAATGACACCTATGCATACGTATTATTTGATTCGGGTGCCGATAGGAGTTTCGTATCCTTAGAATTCGAGCCGACACTTTCGAAACTTCGCTCAAATCTAGAGAGACCGCTCACTGTCGAAGTAGCTGATGGAGAACCCATCACCGTCGACGTGGTCATTCGTGATTGCCTATTGTGCCTCGACAGCCATAAATTTCTTATCGACCTCATTCCAATGAATCTTGGAAGTTTCGATGTTATTATTAGCATGGATTGGTTATCCAAGAACCATGCCGAGATTGTTTGCTTCGAGAAGTGCATTCGCATGCCCTTACCCTCCGGTGATACGTTGAAGGTGTTCGGTGAACGGTCATCCAAAGGACTCAAGCTGATGTCATGCACTCAAGCTCGAAAATGCTTGAGTAAGAGCTATCCGGCCTTTCTAGCCTACGTGGTCAACACCAAGGTCAAAGGGAAAGAACTCAAGGATGTTCCAGTTGTACGTGAGTTCTCTGAAGTTTTTCCCGACGATCTTAGTGGGTTACCTCCCGTACGTGAAGTTGAATTCAAAATCGATTTGATTCCGGGAGCTAGCCCTGTGGCTAAATCACCCTACCGACTCGCACCATCGGAGATGCAAGAACTCGCTAGCCAACTCCAAGAATTTTTTGAGAAGGGGTTTATACGCCCTAGTTCTTCCCCTTGGGGAGCACCTGTCTTATTTGTGAAGAAGAAAGACAGGTCATTTCGTATGTGTATCGATTACCGGGAGCTCAACAAGTTAACCGTCAAGAACCGGTTCCTCGTATCGACGACCTCTTCGATCAACTTCAAGGAGCTGCAATCTTTTCAAAAATCGACTTGCGTTCGGGTTATCACCAACTGCGATTCCACGATGACGATATCCAAAGACCGCATTCCGCACTCGGTACGGGCATTACGAGTTTATGGTTATGCCTTTCAGCTTAACCAATGCTCCTGCGGTCTTCATGGACCTTATGAACCGAGTGTGCAAGCCATACCGAGATAAATTTGTCATTGTGTTCATCGATGACATTTTTATCTATTCAAATCCCGCACCGATCATGAACTTCATCTCCGGCAGATCCTCAAACTGTTGAAGAATGAACAACTATACGCAAAGTTCTCAAAATGTGAGTTTTGGCTTGAAGAAGTACAATTCTTGGGACACGTTGTGAATAGCCAAGGAATTCACGTCGACCCTGCAAAGGTTGAAGCTGTTAGGAATTGGAGTGCTCCCACGACTCCAACGGAAGTTCGATCGTTCCTTGGCCTAGCCGGGTATTATCGACGATTTATTGCCAATTTCTCAAAAATCGCAAAGCCACTCACGTTCTTGACCCAGAAGAACCAGCCTTTTGAGTGGAAAGCCGAACAAGAAGAGGCGTTTGAGACATTGAAGCATAAACTATGCAACGCTCCTGTTTTAACGCTACCAGATGGAAACAACGATTTCACAGTATATTGTGACGCGTCGAGACAAGGTCTTGGTTGCGTCCTCATGCAACGGGGAAAGGTAATAGCCTACGCCTCGAGGCAATTGAAGGTTCATGAGGTAAATTACACAACGCACGATCTCGAGCTCGGAGCGGTGGTCTTTGCCTTGAAAATCTGGAGACACTATTTATATGGCACACAATGTATAGTGTACACGGACCACAAGAGCCTCCAGCATGTTTTCAATCAGAAGGATCTCAATATGAGGCAACGTCGATGGGTGGAGCTAATTAGTGACTACGACTACGACATCCGATACCATCCCGGCAAGGCAAATGTCGTAGCTGATGCGTTGAGTAGGAAGACACACCAAAAGATGGTTTCCGTCCAAGAGATTCGCGACCGTCGGCAATGGTTCGATACATTGGGAGAGTTTGACACTGAAGTCCGACTTGATGTCAACAATGCTACAGTGTTACTGCAAAATTTGAGGATCGATTGTGACATCGAGTCAAGCATCCGAGAAGCCCAGCAGGCAGTGCAAGTCGAAGAGAGTATGAAAGATGAACTTGAGCCCAATCTTGTAGCCCAACTGGAAGCAAGAGCCAATGGGTTGATGTATTTCGCAAACCGAATCTGGATTCCCAAACGTAATAACCTTCGGGCTTTTATCATGAATGAAGCACATCAGACTCGCTATTCTATCCACCCAGGCTCCAATAAGATGTACATGGACTTGCGGAGTCAATATTGGTGGCCCGGAAAGAAACGAGACATAGCAACCTACGTTGCTAAGTGCCTCACGTGCACGAAGGTTAAAGCGGAACATCAACGTCCAAGTGGCTTACTCGAGCAACCCGAAATTCCCATGTGGAAATGGGAGCATATATCCATGGACTTCATAACTAAGCTACCTCGGACATCTCACGGGCACGATAGCATATGGGTAATCGTCGACCGACTGACCAAGTTAGCACACTTTATACCCATACGCGACACTTATAAGACATCGAGGTTAGCACGAATTTACATCGACGAGATCGTAAGCCATCATGGAGTGCCCCTTCACATCATATCCGACCGAGAGGCCGATTTACTTCTCACTTCTGGTCTTCCATGCAAGAACTTCTGGGTACGCAATTGGTTTTAAGCACGGCTTACCAACCCCAAACCGATGGTCAAACGGAGCGGACAATCCAAACTCTGGAAGACCTGTTGCGTCTCTGTGTTCTCGATTTTGGTGGCGACTGGGATACGCATCTACCACTCGCAGAGTTCTCCTACAATAATAGTACCATTCAAGCATCCAAATGGCACCATTTGAGGCACTTTATGGTCGTAAGTGTCGTTCCCCGATTTGTGGACCGACATGGGCGAAAATCTTATCACCGGTCCCGAACTCATACAAGAGACGACCGATAAAGTTACTATCATCCGCAAGAACTTGGAAACGGCTAGGAGTCGACAGAAGAGCTATGCCGATAAACGTCGCAAGCCACTAGAATTCCAAGTTGGGGAGATGGTCCTTCTCAAGGTCTCACCGTGGAAGGGTGTGGTTCGCTTTGGAAGAAAAGGTAAGTTAGCTCCGAGGTTTGTAGGACCTTTCAAGGTTCTGAAAAGAATCGGAGAGTGGCCTACAAACTAGAACTACCCTCCGACCTTAGTGGAATTCACCCGGTCTTCCACGTCTCGAACCTGAGGAAGTGTTTGGCCGACGATAACTTGTATGTGCCACTGGAAGACATCCAGATCGACGAGTCCCTACATTTCGTTGAGAAACCCGTCGAAATCATGGATCGCATTATGAAGAAGACTAGAACCTCTACGACCCCAATTGTAAAGGTTCAGTGGGAAAACAAACGGGGAGCGAAATTCACTTGGGAGCGTGAAGATCATATGAGGAAGACTTATCCTGATTTGTTTTTGTAACTTTCGTTATTTTTTAATTTCGGGACGAAATTAATTTAAGTTGGGGAGACTGTAACATCCTGTATCTCTATGACTTTATTTATTTATGTTTGTGCGTGGGCTCGTTAGTAAAAGTTTAATTCATTAATAATAATAATAGTAATAATGATAACAACAACAATAATAAGAATAATAATAATAAAATTCTAATAACAAAATAATAATAATAATAAATAATAATATATAATGATAATAATAACTTTAAAAGTAACAGTAACAATTATAATTATAATAATAACAAAATAATAAAAATAATAATATCTATAATCATAATAATAATAATTATAGTAATACTAATAATAATAATAATAACAATAATAATAGTATTAATAATAATTCTTAAATCAAAGTTCAGGGGGGTGTTCTGCCAAATTCTAAACTTGAAAAACAAAGTTTCAACCATTTAATCAACAGCCCAAACTTCAGGGGCTGAAAATGTAAAATTGTTTTCTTAAACCCGTTTTTCCGGTGGCTTTGGCCGGAGCTCCGGCCGAGCTCCGGCGAGGCTTCAAATCATCATTTTTTATGCAATTTGACCCAATTAAACCGCCCAACCCCTCTCGGCCTTGCGATTCGAACTCAAACCCTAACCCAATTCGATTTCCCGCTCGTGCAAACTTTCCAAATCAAACCGAGGCTAACCATGTAAAAATCCGAATCAAATCTTGTCCAAATTCTCAATTTCGACCAAATTAATTACTCCTAAACTTAATACACGGCCTAACCAATCAATTAATCAATCAACATCGCAAATTAACAGCTCGAAATCCCTCAATTTTGGTAAACTTCGAACACGGTTTCAATCGAGCGTGTTAAGCCCGAAACCGTGAAATCAAAGCTATAAATTGAGGGCTTCGGATTCATTTTGAAGTTCCTAAACTCTCTGAACCCCCAATTTCACCATAAAAGCTCCTAATCGAAAAGCCCCAATTCAAGAACATTCGAGCCTAAGTCGAGCTTGAAATCTTTCAAAACCTCAGCAACTTGGGTAATTAAAACATGTTTTATGCTCGATTCGGTCCAAGGATCAAAAGCCCCATGATGATTCGAGTGATTAACATCGAATCGAGGGTCGATTTTGGATCAGATGAACCTAGGTTCATCGGATTTGGGGGAAACGAGGAAGCTTTGTTTAAAATTAAAAGAAACCGAAGTGAACCAAGGCCACGGCCCTGGTTCACTGGTTCCCGCATCCCATCTCCTAGGGGAGACCCGGGTTCGACCCCGGGCAAATCCCCTTTCCCCTTTCTAATCTTTTTCTGTTTTTTTTCCTTTTCTTTTCTTTTCTGTTTTATTTTCTTTATTATTAATTATTTCTTTGCTTAAATCTTAATTCTGAAAAATTTCTAAGAAATTTATTTTATAAATTCAGAATTTATTTATTTACTTATATTATTTTTTTTAATTAAATCAAAGGTTTATAAATATGTTTGAATTTAAAATACATTGTGGTATTTTTCCTTATTTTGAATTATTTAAAATAATGTTGTTATGTGAAAAGATAATACTTGTGTAGAAATATTTTAAATTATTTAAAATATATGTATATATTGTCAAATAATTAGAATGATTAATTACTTATACATATATACTTATATTTATATAAACACATCAAAGTATGTATATATATATATATATATATATATATATATATATATATATATATATATATATTTCTTCACTTATTATAATCAATATATACAACCTTCATAAATCGGTTTAACGTGCGATTGGTTTTCTTTATTTATATTAGCCTTTCGCTTTCGCGCAATAAATCTAATTATTATTTCGTTCCATTAACCCGATTCACATTAATAACACGAAATGAATAGATAAATAAATAGATGTCAACCTCTATTCAATTTATAATTGATAACCTTAAAACATAATAATTAATCATCAAACCAATTATAACGCGTTACCTTATTTTTACTTAGGTACGTTGTGACGTTTGTGTCGGAAATCTTATTCGTGGTTATTCTTATTTCATCTTCAAGTCTTCTTATTATCATGTGAGTTCTTATGCCCCATTTTACATATATTTTACACCTTTCGGGGTGAAACATGTTGGTTATACAAACATACTCATACACGTTTTGATACTTATTACGCACGTGCAATTCTTTACATAGTCATGGTTATTTGAATATGTTAAGTTGTATATGAGATGTGGCATACGTGTGCAATCATTAACTATAACTAGCCTGGCGAAGTCTTAGATCTTTGGGCCTGACAAGCCTATTTGGTGCTAAAGCCGAGGGATTGCCGGCTCCTAGGAGCCGTATGCTTGTGCACTAGGGAACCAAATACACTTAGCTAATCATGCTTATTCATATTATTCAGTCAAGGTTTGATTGTAACTATGCATGTTCTGTATACTTACTATCTTGTGACCATTGACTAGAATTGCCACTTTTTTTTCTCATGATATATACTTATTGTATTTTAAAACCATGAGCACTCACCAACTTGCCAGTTGACTTTATTTTCAACATGTTTCAGGTAATGTGCAAGTTTAATGATGACTGAAGAAACGCTTAAGCTTAGAATATGGACCTAGACTTAAATGAACATTTAAATTCCTATTTTTGTTTAATTATTTTCTTGTAAGACGTGGATGTATGTGATGTTTGAAAACAATTGATTAATGGCATTTATATTTTAACATAGCGTTATGTGGCTGTGAACAATCTTAACCCTCACACTTCGACGCTTCCGCCGTCATGGTTGGGGTGTGACATCAACACCCTCCATCATAGCATCACCATCAATGCATCATCACCACCGCCGCATCATCACCACTGTCGCATCACCTCCACCACCGCATCATCGTCGTCATCATGATCATCATCATCCTTACCTCCCATCGCACCACTATTATCATCATCATCATCTCATCAAATCCCCCCAGTTAACCCAAAAAATTTACCGCGGCATCATCGTCGTATCATCATCATCCCCACCTCACATCGCACAATCATCATCATCCTCTCATCAAATCTCCCTGTTAGCCCAAAAAATTAAAAATAAACCCAAATTTAAGGAGGTTCGATGGTCATGAGGTGGTTGGGTTAAGATATCAATCAGGGAGTTTGGTGGTACATTATTGATTTGAGTTAGATGGGGTACCAATGATAGGTACATGGTGGTAGCGACTTGTGGTGGGTGGTTTGTTGGATTTTAGGGTTTTACATGGGAAAAATAAAAGGAAATTTGGTGATGGTACCCGATGGTGACGATGGACGAAGATGGATACTGGATATGGTGGTGACCAGCAATGGTGGTGAAGAAAATAATGTGTTACAGATGTGAAAACAATATATATAGGTTGGTTCCTATAAAAAGTTTATGTTGGCTAAAAAGCTTAAGAAGTAATCGTAACAATCCATTTCACAAATCAATTGTTGAGATCAATTTTTTAGAAAAAAGTAGTCCCCAAGGGTTTTATGGGAAAACCCACTTTTGTTGATTTTTTTTCAAAATCTCACATTTTATTTAAACGTTCGTAACCTTTTTATATGACATTATATTTTAAAATAAATTGCACATAAAATCGAGCTTCACTTTCTCTTTAATTTTAGTATAGTATTGCTATATTTTTTTTAACAAAAAGAACAGCATTGTACAAGATTGTGTTGTTTTACAATTAAACACAACATTATGTGCTCTTTTATAGTAAGACATGCTTCTGTGTAGTTTTACGGTAAGACAACGAGTTTTGTGCTATTTTAGGGCAAAACAACATGTTGTATGTTGTTATATATTAACACATCACATGTAACTGTTATGAAATTGTGTTGTTTTATGATAGAACGATGCTATTCTATGTTGTTCACAATAAAAAAACACTTAATGTGTTGTTTTATGGTAAGATATCATGTTTTGTGTTTTTGTTGTTCTGTTAGAACACAATATAACAACATACATTTATGTGTTGTTTATAGTATAATAAAAAGTTAAGATAATACATCATGCTATGTGTTGATTTTCTCTAAAACAACATCTTTTGTGATTATATAATGTAAAACAACATGATTTGGGCTGATTTAACTTAAAACAATTACTGTAAGACAGCATGCTCTGTGATGATTCAACGTAAAACAGCACGCTCTGTGATGATTCAACGTAAAACAGCACGCTTTGTACTGATTCACCGTAAAACAACACGCTCTGTGCTGATTAACGTAAAACAACACGCTATGTGGTGATTCAACGTAAGACAACATGCTATGTGCTTATTCAACGTAAAACAACACGCTCTATGCTGATTCAACGTAAAACAACACGTTGTATTCAAACAAAACGCCATCATATAAGCTACTTATAAATGATTTTGATCAAACTCATGCATATATAATATTTATGATCTAATAATCCTAAAATACGAATCGTGATATATATTGTGGGTACATTGTTACACTATATAAACATTTTAATAGAAACTTATAAAAATGATGTCAAAATATAGGCATTGAAGTGGAAAATAATAATGATCATAATGTCCTTTCTTTATTTTCCTAAAATGTCACATTTAAGTTTCTATTTACTTATTATTCTTTTTAGGGAAAACAGTTATATATATATATTTATGTATATATATGTATATATATATATGTATATATATGTATATGTATATATATATATATGTATATGTATATGTATATATATGTATATATATATATGTATATATATATAGGGGATGGATCAAATGAGAACTAGCTTTTTTTGTAAGAACTCTAGGAACCAATCTCAACTACTAGTTCTCAATGGCAAAATTGTAATTAACAAAAACATATTTAAAAAATTTATAAATCAAAAATAACATAAAAACAAAAAATAAAAACACAAAAATGTTCCCCAACTTTCTCTCTTTCATAAAAAAATTTAAAAAAAATAAAAAAAAAATCATGTTTTTTTAACGAAATTCGTTTTACACATGTGTAATTTCGGATTTACACATGTGTAAATCCAGTACTACACATGTGTATAACTATATTTACACATATGTAAGCAACAGATGTACGATTTTTTTTAGAAAAGTATATCAATATGGTAGGCGTTGGAAGATAAAAAATACTGAATTTTATGGTAAATTTTTTTGAAAAAATGATGTCGTGAAAAGAAGTTACGAATGTTTAAAAAAAGAGGGAAATGGTATGTGATTTGCATGTGATAAAAAATGAATAGCTGAGATTGGTTCCTAAAGTTCTCACAAAAAAATGTGGTTCTCATTTGAACCCTCCCCTATATATATATATATATATATAGGGGAGGGTTCCTAAGAAAACCATATTTTACAAAAAAACCAAAAAACTATTTATCCACCATTGATTTATGTAATCAATGGTTGAGATTACACAATGGTAAGATTGTAAATAAATGAGGTTTAAATGATTTAGTTAAAAGTTAATAAGTGTATAATAGGCAATACACATGTATAAATTATATGAAAGTTTTCATTTAATTCACCAAATCCCTACAATTACTCTCTCTCTCTCTCTCTCCTCTCTCTGTCAAATTACAATAAATCTCTAACTTTTGATCCTATATACAAATATTTTTATAACAAGTTTAAATATTATATCTTAGTAATTTATTTATATTGGAGTAAATGAGTATAAATGGAGTAAGAAAAGAAACAAATGAATACGAGTTGAGTTACGTATACATGACACGCTAAATAACAGTTTGTTTTAATATGTAATATTGTATTACGTATATATAACATTATGTCATGCACTTCTTGATGCAATATGTTACATATATGTAACCCAATCAAGCTTTAATTTCACCATCAAATAAAATCTCAAAATTTTTAACTAAGTAATTCACATTGATAAGTTTTGCTATGTATATACAATTGTTTTATTAACATATATGTAATTATAACATATATGTAATTATAACACATATAACAAATGCAAAACATTTTATTAAACTTGGAAATTTGCACATATTTAGATAAGGTTACGTATATGTAACTTGATATATACATATACTGTGTTATATGTAACTTGATAAGTTACATATATGTAAATCTAAAAAGAAAACTAGAATCTACATAAAATTACAGTGAATAGATGTGCAACCATATGTTAACTTGCTTACGTATACGTAGCTTGACGTAGATGAAGATGAACAAAAAACAACTCCTAATATAACAAATTTACGTGTATGCAACCTACCACTCCATTGTTTCAGTTCTTGAGTTGCCTTAACCGAAAGTTACGTATACGTAACCCAAGTTAAACATGTATTCATCTTCTTCCTTTGTTACCATCCATGGTGGTAAGAGCATCAATCGATTTTGTTGGTTTATAAAGCAACGATGATGTCCTCATAAACCCGTCCATAAATCCATTTCATCTAAAACCAACTTAAATACCTAATTTTATGGATTTTGTGCTTTTCATCTCCCTCCTTTTACAAGCATGTAACTTGATTTCATCACCGTTGCTAACCTTTGACCTCAAATTCACGAAATCTTATTCCTTGCTAACCTTTAACCTCGATTATTGTGAAGAATCAATTTTTTAGAAAATTTGTTATGTAATAATGATTAAATCATCAAATCAAGAATAAAAGATGCTAAAAAAATTGCTCTGGTGAAGAAAAAATGATCAATATATTTTTTGAATTAGTCTTGATTGGTTCAACCATGGAGTAAAATAAGGATTTTAATCAACCATGATTATCTACTAAAAATAAGTTACCTACACAATTACTAAAACACTATTTGAAAGTAATAAATATAAATAAATAATGATAAATTTTGATTGGTTAAAATTGGTTTTCTTGGTTTTCTCAAAACTATTTGGTTTTTTTACGATCTCTCCCCTATATATATATAATATGTGTGTGTTATTATATTGTTTTACTTAAATGATGCAAATAGTCCTTTTAGTTTACATAAATAGTCATTTAAGGTGAACATACCAAAATGCTCTTATATTTAACGAAAAATCTAACGTTTGTTACTGTTAATACTCAAATTTGTTATAAAATTAAAAGTGAGTACTTAAACTTGTTATTTTTTATTAGTATCAAAACCTATTATTTTAAATAAAACCATTTATGTATTTAACTCTAAAATTAAAAATGTTTCTGGCCTACTGATATTATTGAGTGGTGTAAAAATATATGTTCATCCATAAATAATAAGGTTTGAATATAAGATAAAGAAAAAATATATATGATTTAAAAATACAAGTACATGACAGTTCTTGAAAAATAAGATTTTACATGAAGTCCACACTAATTTGTCATCCCTCTTCAAAGACTAAAATATCTTAGATCAAATAGATAATAATTCATTTGGGATATAAAATTTCAACGTTTACTTTTAGATCTTAACATGACAAAATTATATTATTGTGTTGTTTTCACATCTCATGATTTTCTTCTAATCTGTCGGAATCAATGCACAAACCTCGTTTAGGATTACTATTATCGCCTTTTTTTTCCACTTTCATCTTCTTTACCGCTTCTCAGATCTCTCTCTCTCTCTCTCTCTCTCTATCCACACGAGTGTGCACACCAGATGCCTCCAAACTTTCAAAAAATCTGTAATCTTTGTGTATTTTCCTCTCATTATATCACAAATTCACCACTTTAAAACAAATTTTCATCTACATAACCCCTTTTACACTCTTCTTTCTTTCTTTCTTGCTTGCTTGTGTGAATATGGTTCTTCACTGATAACTACAAGAAAGTCTTCTGCTTTTTAAAGATTCAGGTGTTTTTCTTGAGGTTTTGAGTGATGGGTTGTTGTAGTTCTTGCTTTTCGAAAGAACCCAGATCAGAAAAAGATAATAATCGACAAAACACTCATCACCACTCACCGTCGAACGGAAATAGGGCTGCTTTCGCCGGAGATGGTGGCGGAGTGCCGGTATTTTCTGAGTACTCACTGGCGGACTTGAAGGCTGCAACTAATAACTTCAGTACAGAGTTCATTGTGTCTGAAAGTGGTGAGAAAGCTCCGAATGTTGTTTATAAGGGTCGCCTTCAGAATCGGAGGTGGATTGCTGTCAAGAAGTTTTCGAAAATGGCGTGGCCCGATCCGAAGCAATTCGCGGTATCGATTGCCTGTTGTTCTTGTTCTGATTTGGGTATTAGGGTTTACTGCTCATTTGATGTTTAGGGTTTACTGTTATGTGGGTCTGTTTTGAGTGGCATTATGTTGTTGAGTCGGTTTTGAGAAGTGATTGTTGTTGTTTTGATTGATTGTGCATTTGGGTGATTGTAGATTTATTGTTACAGTAGTTGGTGTAGTGATATATAGGTTATGGGATGTTTGGATCTGCTTTCTGAATGTGATTATGTGATATAATCAAAGTCTGTTAACAGTGGTGCAAAAGATACTGATTAGACCTGTTTTTACTGTTTGAAACCTTGAAGATTTACCTTTTGTGGTGTTAAATGTTCATCAAATAAGGAATATTTAAGGAATTTATATGTCAAAATAAGGGTATCCGCATTATTATAAAGGGATGACTTTAAGGAGAGAACTGTGAAAACCACAACAGCTGCCTAAACACTTTTATCTACTGCTTTAACTTTGACATATAAGGTGCTTATGTAAAGGGCATAACCGCCACTCTTTCTCCCTCCTGCAATATGTGACATGTATAACATATAAGTGCTTATGTGGTACTCAAAGTTCTTTACTTAAGATTGGTTCTATAATGAACACATCTGCTAATTATAAGTGGAAGTATCTTACCCAAACACTAAATATTTATTAGCATAGTCACTTTCAAAAGGTATGTCCAACTCCCCATTAGTTTGCAACTCAAATTCATTTCATTGTTTTTTACATGATTCTATAAAGCAAGATATGTTATATGATCTTTTTATATTTGAACATTTATTTGATGTGGGTTTCTTTGATTTGTTTGAGTGCAATGCTCATTGGTACTTGACTCTTCAATTATTGAAGTAGTGAGCTTACTCTCTTTCTCATAGTGCTATTAGCTTTTTGGATTATTGTACTCGTTTTTTGATTTGAGACCAATCATGTTTCTTGTAAAAAGGCAAGAAAGATTTAGAGAATTAGCGATTTTGAACAATTTGTGTTAAACTAAATGCCAAAAGTCATCATGTGTAGCATTTCATGTTAAAATCATTCTTTCATGCAAAGTGTAGTATCATTTTCTGTTTTGGAAGTTGATAGATTTTTTCATGTGATTTTATGGTGCAATGCACACATGATGATAGCTTTATTTATCTAGAAATGATAATTGTTAAATCTCTGTTGTTTTGGTTTCTTAGGATGAAGCATGGGGAGTTGGCAAACTGAGGCATGATAGGGTGGCGAATTTGATCGGATATTGCTGTGATGGGGATGAAAGGCTACTTGTTGCAGAGTATATGCCGAATGATACTCTAGCCAAACATTTATTTCACTGTATGTCTTCATAACTATGTTACTATTTCGTGTTTCCTATCTTCTTTTTCAAAATATGTCAGGCTCAAACTTTCAATTCATTCTCCTTTGGGCTCTTTGAGCTCTCAACTCAAAAAGTTCTCACTTCTCAGGTATATAATTAAACATTTTGATGTGGACTCTTTTACAATGAATCATCATGCTTTAAGTTCTGTGAATCTTGTAAGTGAATAGCCGATGATATATAAAGGCTTGAAAAGCTGCTAAGATTTTACAGGTCTTGATTAAAGATTCTTAATTTAGAACTTTAGCAAGAATGACATAGAAATTTTAATAGAAGTTTAGATTCTTTTGTCAAGATGGCATATCATCATAGATTGAGGATTTGCTAGGAAGAGGGTGTTTGTAACTTGGTATTTGTAAATTACTGTAAAAGTGATTAATTAATTCTGAATGATCTAATCAGATAATCAATTGTAATAAAACACTACCAGGAATTAGGAGATGGTGTTTCAATATTTTTTTGTACTTGAAGTATTACTAGTCATTTTTTATGGTGTCGAGTGTTTGAAAAGTTATAATTATCAATGGAAGTGATAGACATTATTAACTCTAACGTATGGGTATATAAGTAATTTTACTTCATACCCTACATAGAAATATACAACATGGTATTCCAAGAAAGGATATATAAGCAAACAGATTGATAATAATAGAGGTGGAAATTTCACCCCATTTACTCATGATGGGTCCTATTTGGGTTGGCTTTCTCAAACTTGTCAAACGGGCGAATTAAAATTGTTTAGCTATAAGGGGGACAAGACCAATAGGTTGAACATGTCAAAGCGTGTGTTTAATTCATACAACCTCCAAAATTCTTATATTTAATGATTTAGATACTTATTGTACTAGTATTGGTTTTGTATAAATAATTAACAAGTTAATTATTTTTGTATGTTTTCAAAGTGAATAATATATATTTGATGTTTTTCACAGGGGAGAATCAAACAATTGAATGGGCGATGCGTTTACGAGTTGCTTTATGTATTGCTGAAGCATTGGACTACTGCAGTAATGAAGGCCGTCCATTGTATCATGATTTGAATGCATATAGAGTTCTCTTTGATGAGGTGCTGTACTGAAATACAATATCTTCAGTATCTAACTTGAACACCATTTTGGAGATGAGAAAATAATTCTGTATTTCTTGGCATCAAATTGATAATTTGATTGGAATATGTGGCAGAATGGTGATCCACGGCTTTCATGTTTTGGTTTGATGAAAAATAGTAGGGATGGAAAAAGTTACAGCACAAATCTTGCATACACTCCTCCTGAGTATCTAAGAAACGGTACATAATTTCAATAACTTTTGTCATATATTACTGAAAAATTGTATGAAGCCTTGTTCTCTCAATGTATTTGTTCAAAAGTAAGGGGGTTTGTTTTCAACGTGACTATTGCAGCTTGAACAATTAGAACAAGATTACTAGTTAATAGGGGATGAAAGTTAGTGGTAATTAATTTAATATTTTAAATTAATTTTGTTAACAATTTTATAACCGCTTTTCCAAGTATGATTGGTTTGACCTTTCAAGGTAGTTAACTTGGAGCCACGTTGGGTTATAGGTCAGTCTGTAAAAACTATTAATATTGGTGAAAAACAAGCAGTATTGACCAGTGAAAAATTCTTTTGAATTTATTAAATGATATGAGTTTATTAGTTTTATGAATAAAATTTTACCCAAGTTGACTTTTGACAAAAAAAATGTTGAAATTGTCACCCATTTTGAGGAACTTATCTGAAGAAGCAACTATTAAGCGGTCATATTATATGCATTGTTGCCTGATAAATGTTTTGTTCTATAATAGGGAGAGTTACACCCGAAAGTGTTAGTTTTAGCTTCGGGACTGTTCTTTTGGATCTTCTGAGTGGAAAGCATATTCCCCCGAGTCACGTAAGTAATGTTAATGACTTAATGCATTAATCATCTCTTATACTTAGTTATCTGGACATTTGATGTTTGTTGCAGGCGCTTGAAATGATTCGGGGCAAAAACATTCTATTGTTAATGGATTCGCATTTGGAGGGAAACTTTTCAACAGAAGAAGCAACTGTTGTTTTTGATCTTGCTTCACGTTGCTTGCAATATGAACCAAGGGAACGCCCGAATACCAAAGAGCTTGTTGCAACACTTGCTCCATTGCAGAACAAACCAGATGTCAGTCCTACTTTCCATCTCGTGTTTTAGTTATCTATTATTATTAATAAAGTATAACACAAATTAGATTACTTGTGTTATAGCTGAGGTTTTGTACTCATGTTTAATATTGTAATTATTTATTAATAAAAAAAGGGTCGAAAAAGTGTTGGCTGGTCAACCCTATCTGGCCTTAGTTGTTTTGACTTGTTGCATAGCTCTCCAGACCCGTCCATCTTGCAACCTATATGTTCATATTATCACGTTTGTGGGTGCCATCGATTTAATTATTGCAACTTGTAAGCACAATGATAAACTAAAATTGGATCAATGTAGATTATACATTGCCAATAAAAAATGTAGATTATATTCTTATCTCCAATGGTCAAATGGGCTGAGTTTGTTGAATGAGTCACTGTGTCAGAAATCACTCAAAAGTGTATTCATATATCTGTGCAATATGCCAATATTCTAAGTCTAGTTAGTTATTAACAGAAATCAGATTATATTTGATAGCGTAATTTTTATAGCCATAACTAAAATTCTTATTGTTTATAAACTTTTGAAAAGTTTGAGAAGATGTTGGTTGGTCAACCGAACCCAACCCATCCCATTTTGACTATATTAGACGACCTGTTTGACTTGTTACCCGATCACCTTTAATGTCATGTCTCATTTTTATGCAATTGTTGAGGTCAATAATAAACTAAAAGATTTTATATTTGTAGGTCCCATCTTATCAGATGCTAGGGATTCCAAAACATGAAGAAGCACCCGCCACACCACCACACCCTCTTTCTCCAATGGGTGATGCGTGTTCAAGGATGGATCTGACAGCCATCCACCAGATATTAGTGATGACACATTATAAAGATGATGAAGGAACTAATGAGGTGATATGACGTAAACTTTTGGTTTAATTACAAGTTTTTGTTTCATGCTCCTGATATTTGTAGTTGATTGATGATTGTTTTTCAGCTTTCTTTTCAAGAGTGGACCCAACAAATGAGGGATATGTTGGAGGCGAGGAAGCGCGGTGATCTTGCTTTTCGTGATAAAGATTTTAGAACTGCAATTGATTGTTATTCTCAGGTACTTATTACGGCTCTATATTTTATCGTAAACTTCATCTGCCCTTTTAGTATTGTTATTGCTTTGTCTTCATAGAAGATACAATCATACAAGTGTACTGGTGTTTCAAAACTACTCTATATGTCACCAATGTCAAGAGAATAAGAGCATGTATAGTGGAGTAACAATTTTGACCATTTACTTCTAAAGAGGTTGATTTGAGTTATGTTTAAATTGAAACTGGTCAAATAAATATTTTTAGCTAAAAAAGTGGAATAAATCAAATGGATTAGAAGGCGCCTAAAGTCAAGTTTTTAGTGCATACAACATCTAAAGTCATTTTCTCTAGAAATTTAGATTATTATTGTATAATAATTGTTTTTGTTATTACAATGAAAACATTAATTATGCATAAAAGTTAATAAAAAAGTGTTTGGTGTCCAACATAGCCGTCGCATGTTTTAACCCTTGCTAAGAGATGGCCCATTCAACTTGAAACCATTTTGCTCTAGAACCCAACCCGATGTTTGACCGCCCCTAATTGGTAAAGCGAGTCGTAGACTTGAGAAGTATAAGCTTGATTTTTAAAAAGCACGCCTCACGCACATGAGGCAACGAACCAACGCCTCAAGATCCGGAGGCGGTGCTTCTTGCAAATGTGGACCAAAATTAGGGTCTATATGTAAAACGACCAAAAAGATGAAGAGATTATGAATGGTTTAGTTGATGAAGAAGGCTCTTATGTACAAGAGATGCATAATTTGGTAGTCATAAAGTGTATTCGTTGTATATAGACATCCTATATATGTGAAGCTCTCTCCTCATGTCTCGTGCTTTTTAAAACCTAGGTCCATGAATCATATAAGCTAAGTTTATGTCATAGGATCAAAGTATGGTTGACGATGATTATGTGTTTCAATTATTTATTTATTAATAATTTCTTTTTGGAATTTAACCTGCAGTTCATCGATGTTGGCACTATGATATCGCCTACTGTGTACGCAAGGCGCAGTCTGTGCCACCTCATGTGTGATCAACCTGATGCGGCTCTTAGAGACGCTATGCAAGCACAGTGTGTGTACCCTGATTGGTCAACTGCATTTTACATGCAGGCTGTTGCTCTTGCCAAGCTGGACATGCACAAAGATGCAGTTGATATGTTGAATGAAGCTGCAACTCTTGAAGACAAAAAAAGAGCGAAATGATCATACTCTCTGTTCTGTTCGGTTCTTCTTGTAAGCATGTCCTGATTGTTGTTGTGGTCAAATAGTAGTTATGGGATGATGGGAATAACCAGCTTCTTTATTTATTTATTTTTAATCTTTATTTTCTTGATCCGGAATGTGTGAGAAGCAAGTGTACATTTACATTGGTTTATTGAACTTTGTTGCATAAATAGTGTGGAAGCTAGGAATGGGTATAGAGTGCGGCTTTGCTATCAATGAAAAGAGTCGTGGATTCTTCTCTATCGACAGTTTCTTTCTCCGCAAGGAACTGCATCTATGCAGTGTTCGTTATATGACCTCATGTAGTCCCTAGAGTATTGTTTTGGTGTTTTATAGGTGTACTCTAAGAGTTTGATTCAATCATTGGGCTATTTAGTGTTATTTAGACATTATGAAGGTTGTCATATGGTTGATGATCATCACATGTGTTGATAATACTTGAAAGTTCTGAGTTATTATCTTTTTTACCGTCTCAATTTCAAGTCACATGTCTTGAATGCCTTCTTTACTTTGTCAGGGTAGACGCCTCCTGTCTCCCAAAGGGATTCTACTACCTTCACGAAATATATTCTTGATATGCTTATAGGTGTATGCGAGTCAAGCCAACCTAACTCGTTACAATAACTGGAACTTTTTATAGTAACCAGTGTTTAGGTATTTTCTATATAAATTGAGGAGTTGACATGTAATATAAGTCTAGTATCTCAAAATCTATTTAACTACAAGAAAACATGTACACCAATTTATCAAACTTTGTTACATATAAAGTGTGAGATCTAGGCTATGTATAGTTCGGCTTTGCCATCAATGAAAAGGCTCATGAACTCTTCACCATCAACAGTTTCTTTCTCCATAAGGAGTTGGGAAAGCTTGTGCAAGATGTCGATATGTGTTGTGATTATAGTTGTTGCCCTCTCGTATGCCCGTTCAACAAGTTCCCTCACTTCTGCATCTACAATATCTGCTGTAGCCATTGAATAATCTTTCTGGGATGACATCTGCAAATAATTTCCATATTATAAATCAAAATATTTACAAATCTGATTGGGGATGTCAATTGTGTTGGGTTGGCAAGTCAGCAAGCTTGATCCGAACACAACACGTGTATTTATTTGTGCCCAGGATATTAACCGTAACCCAAACACACTTAAAATCGTATAAGCCGAACGTGGCCCTTTGATTCAGATACGTAAACGAGTCAAAATGGCTTGATGTGTTTGCGGGTTATAAATGTACTTAACATGTTGGAGGGTTGTAATTAATAGGCCATAAATGGCGTGGCGGATCCAACTATTTAAAAGAAAAGGTTGATAGGAGGACCTTTTTTAATCAAACAGGTTAAATAAGTCAACCTGATCAAAAGGTTAAATAGCTCTTTTTTCAATTGTTAGAAAAAAAAGGATCTTGGTCGGCCATGTTCCCTACGTACCCTCATGTGATGCAAAACTCAAACTTGGTTATTTTCATATCGTGTCCAAGTAGTGATTCGAGTCTTGTCAGGAATTATTATTTCTAATTCCTATCCATTTTGCTTATGGTAGTGTCAATACGGTTTTTGTTGTATCTCAATCGGGTTAAATAAAAAAAAAAATAGTACCTGTTGTCCCAGGAAAGGGTTACCTCCGCCACCACCTATTGCCACCTGACCGATCTTTTTGCTGAACCCAAACCTCTCCACCATTTGCCTTGCCACACGAGATACTTGCATGAAATCGTTTGATGCTCCTGTTGTAACATTTTCTTTTCCAAATATAACCTCCTCGGCAACCCTGTGATGTAGTTGTGGTATTAAATGGTTGTGTATTCAAGTTCACAAAAAAAACTAATATTTAGATTATGATAAAGTAGCAGTTATGTCCCTCAACTACATACTGAAGAGGGTTCTCCACATGAAATGAGTGTTATACCTTCCACCGAGAGCGACTGCCATTTGGTTTTCAAGGTAGCTTCTGCTGTATAAACCAGACTCGAGCCTTTCCTCACTAGGGGCAAAAAAAGTAAGACCGCCTGCTTGACCACGGGGAATGATGGATATCTTTGCTACAGGATCATACTCTGGCATCAAGGCACCAACTAGTGCATGACCAGCCTCTACAAAATCAACCCGACGGTTTCATTCTTAGTAAAATGTCTAAAATACCCTCATGCACCAGAACAATAAGATCACTGGTATTTCCTTTTGTCTAAAATACCCTTTTGTGGAAAAGTGGAAAGAAGAGTATATGTTTGGTTACCATGATACGCAACGAGCTTCTTTTTCTCTTCTGAGACGACAGCGTTTTTCTTCTCCGGCCCTGCTATGATTCTCTCAAGAGCATCTGCTATCTCATCTTTGCTTATTTCCTTGAGCTCGCGCCTGGCGGCAAGAATGGCGGCTTCATTCATCAGGTTTTGCAAATCAGCACCGGTGAAACCAGGGGTTCTCCTAGCAATCTTGTCAAAATCTACATCTTTTGCAAGTGCCTTTCCCCTTGAGTGCACCTGTCACATACAAACAAAATTACATTCCATCTCCTAAAGATGTGAACTTTCACATTTTAACTCTGCACATAGTTTGATACAAGTATATCCCTATCCATAAAATGACAATAATTCCCTCAAAGATCACGAAACACAAATCCTTGAACTAAAATAAATGGCATTACCATCTAATCCGTAATCAGTAATATGGATAACAATAGGCACACAAGTGTTTATTGTACTAATCAATTCAAATGCACATCTAAACACCCTGTAATATTGTAATAATCAATCAAATGCACACCCAGACACCCGTAAGCATCACGACTTGTGTTGTATTCACTTGTGTCTAAGCATCTACATAATCGAAAACCCATTAATGCTAATGAAATTCATGCAACTTTTAGTCAACACATCTTTACCATCTCAAGTAATTTGCATATTCACATCATCAAATATGAACTAAAGATTGCCAACACATCTATGATTTGTATATTCACATCACCAAAAGCTTATAACAAATGAAAATTAAGCAACAAGCATTAACCAAATATGAACGAAAGATGGTCAAACCTGAAGGATCTTGACTCTACCAGCAACATCAGGGCGATCAACAGTCACCTGCCTATCAAACCTCCTGGTCTCAACAAAGCCGAATCAAGAACATCAGGTCTGTTAGTAGCAGCCAAAACAATAACACCCGAATTACCAGAAAAACCATCCATTTCAGTCAACAACTGATTAATCGTTTGCTCCCTCTCATCATTCCCACCACCTAAACCCGCGCCTCTTTGCCTACCAACGGCATCTATCTCATCAATAAACACAATGCAAGGCGCTTTCGCTTTCGCCTTTTCAAACAAATCTCTAACTCTAGACGCACCAACACCCACAAACAACTCCACAAACTCAGAAGCAGCACACGAGAAAAACGGCACTCCGGCTTCACCAGCAACGGCTCGAGCCAAAAGGGTCTTCCCGGTCCCAGGCGGTCCACCAGCAAACACCCTTTTGGGATCTTAGCCCCTAAAGCTGTATACTTATCAGGGTTTTTCAAGAAATCAACAACTTCTTGCAACTCCAACTTAGCCTGATCGGCTCCCGCCACGTCAGCAAACGAAACCCCGGTTTCAGGAACTTCCTGAAACTTGGATTTCGACCTGCCGAAATCCATGGTCCGCCGAGCCCACCGGGCCCACCAGGGCTCCCTTGGGATCGGCGGAACAGCAAAAACAAACCACCAAAAGCTAACAAAGGAAACAACAAGTTACCAATGAAACCAATCAACCCATTACTTGTTTCCCCTTCAGATACTGATATATCAACACCATTCATCGCCAATATATCGATCAATCGGGGTCATTGGGGACGACGACGGAGGCACGGCGGCCGTCGGTGGCGCTGAGCTGTAGAACGCCACCGTCTTTGCTGAATCTAACTCTTTCAACTTTCCCCTTTTTGACAGCATTCAAGAACTCACTGTATCGCCATTGACTACCCTCTGGGAGGTCCGAATTAGATTGGGGTTTGGTGCTGTAAGAACATTCGATTGCGAAAAGGGTAACGAATTCGTCGGTTGATCTTGCTTAACAAGCTCAGCTTGAAGTGGGGTTTGCGGTGGTGGTGGTGGTAAATTGGTGTCAGCTAATGCTTGTGGTGTTGCGATTGAAGAGAACAACAGAGCAGCTACAGTGGCCTTCGATTGGAGATTGAAATTGCTAGATGAATTGGGGGTTTTGTTCAAAATCGATTGGGGAATCAGGAGCTTGTTTCTTGAAGGTTTGTGGGTTTTGGGTGTTGGGGTTGAAATCAAGAGATTTGAGCCGAAGAAATTGGAAGAAAGAATGGTGTTGGTGGCGGAAGCCATTGATGATTGATGAAGCATTTTGCTGAAAAATTGATGAATAAATAGCGGTGAATTGATGAGATGAAAATGGGGGATTTGATTGAAGATGTTTGATAATTATGTGAAGGATGCAGGGGTTTCATGCAGCAATGGAAGCCATAGGTTTTTGAGTGATGGATTGGATTTTGCATATACGTGTTCTAATAATCACCCTGTTATCTACACTTTGATTTTTTTTTTATACATTTTCAAATGGAGTTTCGTTTCTTAACAAACTACACATTAGTTATTTTTGAATCTCCAATACAATTTTAATTTATTATCCATCATGGGTCTTAAATAATCTAACTTTATCCCAAGGATATAACCAATTCAGATAGTGTTGGTTTAGTGTAGTTTCTTTTATACAGTATTTTTAAGAATTTTTCTAGATGGTTTTTGTTTTAACATACAAGACCAGAACTCATAACATCTTAACTAACAGAACCCACTTCATATCACCAGATCCAATAACAACACTCATCTTGGTTTGCTCTCGTTAACTAGAGAAGCATTTGTAGAAGTTATGATGCTTAACAATGAAAAAATAAGTTTTTTCAATGTTACCACAATAGTTTTTTTCTTTTTCTTCAAACTAATAAAACACCAACATTGTTTTTTTTAACAATTTCATATTTAAACCTCTAAGTATTTTTTGAAACCAACCACAACACTCTCTTCTTCTTTTTTCAAATTAATACATACTCATTTTCTCTTTTTAAAAGTTTTATAATTAAGCATTTGAGTTATGTTAAATTTAAATTTAATCACCTAAACTTTTTATAATTTTATACTTAAAGCATTAGATTAATGTCAAATTTACGTTTAATTACTTGAACTTTTATAGGTTATATATTTAAAACTTTGAGTTATGTCAAATTTTCTTTTAATCAATTTAAAATAGAGCTCGTCAATTACGATAAAGTTTCATTTACGTGTTTGTTATTTTTCTTCTCTATTTTGAGGAATTTATTTTTTATGTTAGTTTTTTCTACTATATTTTTTATCAATCTTTCGCACGTAATCTTTTTCCCAGTAGTTAATACTAACGTATGAATAATCAAAATTAAATCTTTTAACTTTTATTACTCCGATGTATCACACGTGCCACACCCACCGGTCTTTTACCATATGTGCTAATTATTGTGTTGTTACTGCTCTTTATATTATGTTGGTGCAACTATATTTGACACTTTATTTTGATATATGTTAATACCATCCATATATCTTGCTACTTTAATATATGTTGATGGCTTGCTACTATAATCTGTTACATTTGGGACTTGATTTACATTGGAACTTTATTTTTTCATATTAAATTGGAACTTCATTTATCAATCATGATTCATTGTGGTATTTTGAAAATCACTATGTTGATTTGATTCTAGTTAGTCCTTGATTTGTGAAATAATATTTGGTTAGTCATAATTTGTTTTGGACTTAATTACATGGGTGATCCTCGTAGTTAGGCACGATTTTACTTTTGGTTCCTAACTCTTAGAAACTACAAAGTTGATCTAATACTTTGCACAAACATAACAAAGATGGTTCTTGAAGTAGATGTCCATAATTTTCACTGTTAAGTATATATGAAATGACCAAATTACCTCATCTCTAGTCCTCAACCCACCCCACCCACCCCCACCCCCACACTCACCACCACCCCCACCCCCACCCCAATTCATCTTCCATGTTCCCTTAAGCTTCAATGGCCACCGTTATCACCTTGTCAGAAAATCGGTTACCACCATCACACCATCATCATTGTGTTCTTCATTTGCAAAGTACCATGAAACCACTACTGCAACACCATTGCACCACCAACAAACATGAAACGAGTCAAGTTCTCTCCTCCTTTATCAACAATCGCAAACGCAAGTGAGGTGGCTTTCAGTTGGATGCAGATGGAAAACAAATTTGCGGTGGTTGTGGTTGGGTGCTATAGTGTGGCTGGAAAGCGCATGTGAGCGGGTTCTTGGTTGTATGCGGTGGCGCAACTTTGAAACAGAGGTGTCGTGGCTGCTTGTTGGGTGCGCAAGTTGGTGGTTTCCAATTTAGTGTGGTGGTGCGGTTGTTGTTTTTTGGTATTTTGCGCTAGTGTGATGGTGGCTGAAAGTGGTGGTTGGTGAGTTGGGGAAGATGTTGAGGTAGATGGGGTTTTATGTTGACTTTTAATCTAGTGGACCCTAATTTGAGAAGTAATTTTTTAATACAAGGGTATTTTCATCATTTATTAAAAATTAACAGAAAAACTTAACAAACATCCACTTCAAGGACCATCTTTGTTATGTTTATGCAAAGTATTGAACCAACCTTGTAATTTTTAAAAGTTAGAGACCAAAAGTGAAATTAAATCTAACCACAGGGACCACCCGTGTAATTATTGGGGTGTTGCTATTAACTATCAAGTTTCATTACCTGCAAACATTTTTAACAAAAACATAAGAGAAAATTACTTAAATAGTCTCTGTGGTTTGACCAAATTGAACAGTTAGTCCCCAAACTTTAAAAACTACAAAGTTAATCCAAACTTTTGTATATTTATTGCAAGTTGGTCTCCAACTTTAATAATTTCAAAGTTAGTTCAAACATTTATATGAGTATTGCATTTATGGTTCCTAAAGTTAAATTTAAAAGTTGGTTTAACCTTATAAATGCATAAAAATATGAATGAATTAAATGTTAGGGACCACATGTGCAATGATCATACAAAAGTTTGGACTAACTTTGCAATTTTTAAAATTAGGGACCGAACATACAAGTTGGTTAAATCACAGGGAGCATCCATGCAAGTTTCTCAAAATATAACAAAAAATAAATAAATTATAACTTTCATTTAAATATATATATATATATATATTATATATATATGTATATATATATATATATATGTATATATATATATATATATGTATATATTATATATATATATATGTATATATATATATATATATGTATATATATATATATATATATGTATATATATATAATATATATATATATATATATATAATATATATATTATATATATATATATATATATATATGTTAAGGGTACTCGCGAGCACCCCTTGGCATCCCTTTCGGTTTCAAAGACAACACCGCCAACAACCCATGAGTTTCCCATTTTCTGATATGATGTGATGAGGAATGTGTTATAGCCGGACAAAAGATTTACCCACGAAGTTTCATAAAAAGTGGTTCCGAGGAAGGAAAAAGATTTAACCAAAATCATTATATATTCACAAGAACTAAACACCTTAAAATTAAGAAATAATTTATAGTAAAAAATGGATAAATAAATCAATTAAGAACATTCATAGTAGGTTTTCCATTTTTGATGAGAGTATGTGTCCTATATTTGGGAGGATGGTTGTTAGTGATTGTGAGTGAAGAAGTAAAAATATTATGGGATTGTATCGTGATTTCTCATATTTAAGGAAACATAGTACACCCTTCATAAATTTTTTAATAATTTTAAAAATGATTGTGAGTGAAGAAAAAAGAAATATAATGCTAAAGATATTAAAAAGTATTATTTAATTAAAAGATATAGTAAAAAGATGGTGTTATTAGTGTAAATATAGGGATGTGGATGGAGAAGCTAGCGTGAATACTCTAATACAAATATATAAAACTAAAACTAAATATTATACCTCGCTAGTGTAAAATGGTGACATAGTAATCTGTTGGGTTTGTGGAGTTTTGATTTGGACTCGGGTTAAAAGACAACTCAATGGCAAATTAATAAAATTAAAAACTAACCCTTCTTTATTTAGTTTTAGCCTATTAAGGTTTTCTCGGGGAATAAGTTGTAAACTCTAATTTCCTATATTTATATTGTATCATTGTATTTGTAATTATTTAAGAGTGAGGCAGAAAGTAATATAAGAATATCCGGGTTCCAGCCCGTGAACGTAGGTCACATAGACCGAACCACGTTAAATCTCGCGTGTTCATTTTTGTTATTATTTTCTCTCGCAGTTTGATTGTGTTTATGTGTCGATCTACACCCAGATCCCTAACATAATCTTGAGCTCGATTGACAAAACAATTACAAAAAATGTCGTGTAAAACAATTTAAATTCACAGAGATGAACTTTGAAACAAACAAATGAACTGTAAATTAATAAAAGTCAACTTGAATTTCAAATGTTTTTTTATCTTATTCGATGATAATATGACATTAAATATTATTAGATTTTCTTTTATCAGCAGAATGTTAATTCATAAAAAACAAAAATTTTCCAACAATTTCCGGTCTGTTAAATTAACGCCAATTATAAATTAATGAAGCCGTTGATGTTTAGCGTATGAAATAGAAGAATAGACCTTCAATCTATAAAACTTTTATTTTATAATTCACCAACTACATTGCATAATTTTAGTTTATTTTGGATCGGCAAATATAATATAAATATTATATATGCATAACTTAAGAAGTAAAAATTGTTTGGCGTTAGTCGAACGGTGAGGTGGCTACTAGGGATTAATAGGGATTAATCGGATCAGACTTTTATGTATAGTGTTACAAATTTATATATAACTTTATACTTTTTTATGAAATAATTTCAAGTTTGGGGGATAATTTGTAAATTGGTGAATATTGAGAGGGTTAAATGTAAAAGTTCAAAAAATTAATTAAATATCTAACCCTAAAATAGAACAACCGTTCCCTTACGTTGTTCCATCACCGCCGGGTCGCAGCTTTCCAATCATTCCAGTCACCGGAGTCGCGAATTCTCGCCGGAATCAGCAAATCTGGCGCCGGAATGGAAAATTCTGGCGGTTATCTTTGCCGGAACACCGCCGATTAGGACGATTTGGTCCGGCTTTGACCAATTTTGACCGACTACCACCTAGCACCTCCCATTTGGTGAAATCGAAGCGGTTAACCTCCGATTAGCGACTAATCGGAGGCTAGTCGCGATTTTTACAACACTGAATTTAAGTTAATTAAATGTTGGTAATTGTTTAAAACTCTGCATATTCTGTTTTTCTGGATTAAATAGCTCATTTAATGTACTAAAGTTTCTTAAAATTAGTATTTTGTGTAATAATAAAGATGTAGAGAATAATAATAATAATTAGACTAGGGTGTAATTAGAAAACTTTTATTTTGGTATATCTTGTTTTAAACAAATATATATTGAATTGATTAAAATCACATAAACCATGTTACAAGCTAAAATAATATAAACAAGTCAATTTTAACTTATAATTAATCACTACAAAAGAGAAACGAGTAAATTCTTACATTTTAATACCCTAAACAATTATAAGAAAACAATTATAAGAAAACAATTACACGAGATAACCATAACAAAAGATAACATCCCTAATGCTAAGAACAACATAACTATGAGGATGTTCTTCTTTCAATATCACATCTACAGAAAATCTCAATGACACGAATCCACATTAATGGATCAACACATCAAAGAACTAACACTTTGTAACTTGAACCCAACATCTAATGTTTTCATTCCAAATCAAAATTAAATTTGAACCTACCACATGACGGTAAAACTAGAACCGACTGTTGATTATATCTAGAAACATAGATGAAAACATGAAACTATAATCATGTTTACTCAATCTCAAATATAAATTAAACATCAAAACATTTAAAACTTACTTGTGGGAATAGAGATCTTTGATGAAGATGATGAAGTCATGACCTTGAGATTCGTTCCCGTTATGATATTTAGAGGGATCGATGGATGATTTTGAGAAAAAAGTTATTAGTGTGTTTTGTTATCTCCTTACTTCTCTATTTATAACATTTAAGGGGAAACCCTAATTATAATTATGAGATATTTCCATCAAATAACCCCCTTATACTATTAGAGACTAATTATGTCATTTGGTGAAACTTATTTAAATGATCCATAGCCCACATATTATAGGTTATTTCTAACATTCTCTCACTTGGCCAAGTGATCATTTTGATTAGTATACATAAGTTTGTCCAAGTTAGACACTCATCAGGTTTCATATTGAACCTTATAGCAAATAGTTACAGTCATTCGAATTAATGTTAATCCGAGATCCCTAACAGTCATACTAAAGTTTCAATATAAAACATTAAACATAAAACCAAAATGACTTAAATAAACCCTTAATGTATAATATTTATCTGCACAAATTTGTCTATAGATCATGAAGCGCGCATATAAGTTATAATAGACAAAATAAATATTTGAGGAAATCACATTAATCATAAATGCACACTTAATATGCTATTATATAAGGTCTCTAGTAAAATCCATCCTTGTTACGAGTTCTTGAAATGTTTTGGGTGGTAGACCTTTAGTCATCGGATCTGCAAGCATATCTTTTGTGCTAATGTTCTCGATACAAAGATTATTTTCCTCTACTCGTTCTCGTACGAACAAATATTTTGTATCAAGATATAAACCAACTCTACTCGAACTGTACTATTCGAGAAACTAACAACAACTGAGTTGTCACAATAAATCTTCAACGGTTGTGATATGGAGTTAACAATTTTGAGTCCGGTAATAAGATTTCTTAACAACATCTCATGGCAAGTTGTATTATAAACTGCAACGTATTCTGCCATCATTGTTGAGGTTGTTGTCAACTGCTGCTTATGACTCCTCCAGGAAATAGGTCCACCTGCTAACATAAAGATATACCCTGATGTTGATTTCTTATCATCTTTGCATTTAGCAAAGTCAGAATCAGAAATAGCCCACCAATTCTAAGTTATCAGTTCTTTTATATATTAACTTATACTCTTTTGTCCCTTGAAGATATGGCAATACTTTCTTTGTTGCTTTCCAATGATCTAGGCCAGGATTAGATTGCTATCGGCCTAGCATTCCAGCAATATATGCAATATTAGGACGAGTACAAACTTGAGCATACATTAAACTTCCCACTACTGAAGCATAAGGTATCAATTTCATCTGCTCCTTCTCATCCTCTGTTTTTGGACATTGAAATAAACCAAAAACGTCCCCTTTAACTACTGGAGCAACTGAGGGGGAGCAATGTTGCATATTATAACGTGTAAGGACACGTTCAATATACGCCTTTTGAGATAATCTTAACGTAGCATTGGCTCGATCTCGGTGTATTTCGATGCCTATTACATAAGAAGCTTCTCCGAGATCTTTCATGTCAAAATTACGTGAAAGTAATCTCTTTGACTCATACAACAAATCTAAACTATTACTTGCCAATAGAATATCATCTACGTAAATGACAAGTATAGCAAAATTGCTCCCACTCATTTTGAGGTAGATGCATTGATCCACTTGATTTTTTATGAAACCTTGTTTCTTCATAACTTGTCAAATTTTAAATACCACTGACGTGATGCTTGTTTTAACCCGTATATGGATTTCTATAACTTACATACCAAGTGTTCTTTACCTTTAGGTTGAAACCTTCAGGTTGATTCATGAACACATCCTCATGTAAGTCACCATTAAGGAAAGTGGTTTTAACGTCCATTTGATGTAACTCTAAATCAAAATGAGCTACTAAGGCCATAACGATCCTTAAGGAATCTTTTTGTGAAACAGGTGAAAAGGTTTCCTGATAGTCAATTCCCTCCTTTTGAGTATAGCCTTTAGCAACCAATCGTGCTTTATGACGTTCAATATTACCATTCGGGTCTAATTTGGTTTTGAAAACCCATTTACATCCTGCGGGTTTAACACCCTTGGGTAATTCAACCAATTCCAAACGTCATTCTTATACATGGAATCAAGCTCATCAATCATAGCTTTATTCCATTTAGACGATTGATCACTACTAATGGCTTCATTATAGGAGGTTAAATCGTTACACTTTCCTAAATCCAAATCAGCTTCATTTAGGTAGGTTACATAATCATCAAAATTAGTAGGCCTTCTAGACCGTGATGACCTCCGTAGCTGATTTTCGGGTTCTGCAGTTTTAGTAGTCGTATGAGGGACTTGCTCTTGTGATTTGATGGTGCTTCATTTACAGGATTGTTTGGAGCAACATGAACTTCTGAGGAAACATGAGATAATGGTACAATGTTTTGTAATGGTGCAGCGTTAAGTTCAAGAGGTGTAATAGGAGGTAAGTGTAGAGAGCCCATCCCCCTCCTCTTGCACTTCTTGTAAGTCAATGTCGTGACTTTTAGTGCTCCCACTGACCTTAGAATCCTCTAAAAACACAGCATGATGAGTTTCTATGATGCGAGTAGTATGAGAGGGACAATAAAATCTATACTCTTTTGAATGATCAGGATATCCTATAAAGAAACAACTGAATGTCTTCATGTCAAGTTTTATTTATGAGGATTATAAAGCTTAGCTTCGGCTGGACAACCCCATACTTTCATATACCTTAAGCTAGGTTTCCTTCCTGTCCAAATTTCAGATGGAGTTTTAGGGTCAGACTTAGAAGGAACTCTATTTAGTATATGAACAACTATCTTTAATGCCTCGGTCCATAAAAATTCAGGTAAAGAGGAGTTCGCTAACATACTTCTAACTATGTTCATTAGGGTACGATTTCTTCTCTCAGCTACACCGTTCTGCTGAGAAGTACCTGGCATGGTAATTGGTTTACAGTCCCGTGTTCTTTACAAAATTCAAAGAAAAGACTAGGAGCTTGACCAATATCAGTATGTATACCATAATACTCACCACCTCTATCTGATATCACTACCTTTATTTTACGATCAAGTTGATTTTCAACTTCAGCCTTTGTAACATCTTGTGATTTTGGGTTAATTTAAAGTTAGCCTTGTTAAATTCTTGCATGGGCTAATTGTGTTATTTATGAAAATTATGAGCTACTTATGATTATCACCTTATTTGCTCTTTTAAATTTGTAAGGTTATAATAGTTATATAATAATAATAAAAATAATAATATAATAACAAATTATAAGAGTAATAATAATATGCTAATAATAATAATAATAATAATAATAAGAAAAAAAAAAGTAAAATGAAATGAAAATTTTTGTGAGAATATTCAAACATTAACCTAATCTAAACTCAAGGGGCCTCCTTGTCAATTTTGAAACTGTGGAAATAAAGTTTGGGCACGAATAACAACTTTAAAACTTCAGGGGCCATTTGTGCAAATAACTCCAAACCTTTCCCCAAGGCCGCGTTCCGGCCAGAAGTCCGGCGGAGCTCCGGCGAGCTCCGGCGACGGTCAAACGCTCAAATTTATTCGTTTTCGAAGCCCAAAACCGACTCTAATCGTGTCGTTTGCATGTTTCGAACTTGATTACTCCATTAAATTGAGTTTAAACATCGGTTTCGACCCTAAACGACCGCATAACCGATATGCATTAAAGCATATAGCCGTTCGAGCATTTACAAATCATAATAGTCCAATTAAACTAACCTAAACGACTCTCTATCAATCATTAATCGAATACCATCCTCAATTGCATCTGAAACAACCACAATTCGCAGATTTAACTTCACTTTTATCGCGGGTCTACACCACCCGAACACCACCATAACAACCTGTTAGCAACGAATTGATAGAGGGCTTTACATCGGGAGCATCATCCGAAGCTCCACACGAAGTAAATTGGATTATCATCAACATTACACATCGTTCCCTCACCTCTCGTTTCGCGACTCGTTCATCAACGTGTGCACCTTCAATTGTCAATCGAAAGGGTAAATCGCTTACATGTATTCAATCGGTTGATCATGGGGAACAAAAGCCCCATGGTTAACAATGCCCCAAGCATCGATTAATCAGTCAATTTGAATCACCCGATTCTAGGGTTCTTGGATTTGGGGTGTATTTGAGATTTAATTCAAAAGAAATTGGAACTGAGTATTACCGCGGCTGAGAGCCTTGGTTCAGCGGTAATATGGGAGGAGGTTAAACAGGAGGTCCCCGGTTCGAATCCGGGGGACCCCATGTTTTATTTTTAAGGCTTTTTAGCCTTCATTTGAAACTTGTTTTTTTTCTAAAAATTATAAGAATTGGTTTTATAACTTTGTATATTTTTAAAGTTAATTATTCCTTTTCTGTAAATTTACATATTATGTTAACAAATATTTATCAACAAATATAGTGTTTTATTATTTTATTTTAGATAACAATTTAAATCATTACATTATTTTAATCATTTTAAGGGTGGATTAATCATGATATTTTATAGAAATTACCTACATTTTATAAATTTAAATCCACAAGTTTTTTTTTATAAAAGTTTTAAATCTTTTTTTTTAAATTTTATAAAAGATATGTTTTCTTTTATTAGTCTATAATATATGCATAATTTTCTCTAATTAGTTGTGATTATTTAGGTCCCCAAATTCCTAGCTCGCATTAAAACGTTAATCTAATTATTAACTTAAAACGTGTATATATATAGGTGCCTTGTGAGAACTACGTTGGAACGTTGCTTATTTTTATTAATCATCAATTATATATTATTTGGTCAAGTGAGTATTCTATACCCCTTTTTCCCATTTTCACACTTTGGGGTGAAACATGTTAACTTATACTATTGCACTCATAGACTTATTTGAGACTTGTAAACTTTATGGCAATTCATCATGTTAAGTTGTGGTTAGTTGAACTTTTGTGATTACCATGTTATGGCGTTATATGTGCAATCATTAACTATTGCTAGCCCAGCGAAGTCATAGATCTATGGGTAAGAAAAGCCTGCTTGGTTGATCCAAGTACACTTAGCTGATCGTATATACTTTTAACGTTTGAGACTTGTAAAACATTGTCAAGGTTTGATTGTTGCATGGTCCATAGCATCCCTAATCACTATATTCACTAACTTATGACTTGAATTGCCATCTTTTGTATATACTATTGTATTAAAACTATGGAATGCCCACCAACATTATTGTTGACCTTTTATTTTTAACATGTTTCAGGTAATGCCCAAGTTTGATTATCTACACTTTGAAGCTTGCACACCTAGGAATGGACCTAGATTAATAAATAAGATAGAATGATATACCGCATTCTATGTTATGTTTATATTTCCTTGGAATCTATTGATTGTAATGTGACAATTTAAAACTTATGTTTAAACTTTATTTGGTTTCTTTTTTTTTCTTTTTTTAAAATAGCGTTATGTGGCTATGAACGATCTTAACTCTCACTCCTCGACGTTTCCGCCGTCAAGGTTGGGGTGTGACAGCCTTAAAGGTTTTAAACATGTCAAGTGATTCAGATTTATCCTTGATTAAGTACAAGTACATGTAACTTGAGTGATCATCTATAAAAGTGATAATGATTTATGTCCAGATATTCCAATAGGATAAGGTCCACTAATATCAGTGTGTACGAGTTCTAGTAAACCGGAACTCCTGACGACACCTTTTTTAGATCCATTAGTCATTTTACCTTTAAGGCATTTAACACATGTTTCAAAATAAAATAAATCAATATTTGGTAATACTTCATCCTTCACGAGTCTTAACATGCGATCTCGTGATATGTGGCCTAAACGTTGATGCCACAACATGGATGATGTTTCCAATCTCGTTTTCGTTTGTCAATGTTTTCATTTACATTATATGATAACAACGATTTTGAAAATTGATTATCTAGTTCTAACTTATAGATATTTCCATCCAGATAACCATAACCACAGACATGAGAGTTTAAAGTAATAGTGACTTTGCCACGACCATGCAAAATTTTATAACCATCATTGTCTAACTTTGGTACAAATACTAAGTTCCAAGTAATCCTCGGTACATATAATGTATCATAAAGTTTAATACAATGACCAGTTCTCATTATTAATTGCATATTCCTACGGCTTCAACGTTAAGTTCATCACCATCTCCCACCTTAATTGTCCTTGGTTTCTTTCCAGCTTCCAGATTGTAAGGAATCCCTGTGTTGAGTTAGTAACATGAACCATAGAACTAGAATCAACCCACCATGTGTTAATTGGAACGTTAATATTAAAGGAATCAAATATCATAAATAGATGGTTACCTTTCTTAGCCAGCCACTCCTTAAACTTAGGGAAGTCTCGTTAGGTATGTCCTTTATTGTGACAAAATTTGCAGCGAGATTGTCCGAAGGAGTCATTTGAGCTGGAAGCTTCACTTGTACCAGCCTTATGGATTTTGGAGCTTCCCCCTTTGAAGTTTCCCTTTCTCTTTAATGGTTTAATGGTAGTAACATGAACAACATCAGGCTTTTCTAGCTTCAGACGTTCTTCCTCCTGCACGCACATTGCTATCAACTCACCCATTGACCATTTTTCTTTTTGGGTGTTATAGTTGATCTTAAAAGCATCAAAGCATGAAGGAAGAAAAGTCATAATGAAATGTACTAGAAAACCATCATTGATTTCCATGTCTAAGCTCTTGAGTTTATGAGCCATGTCATTCATCATCATTATGTGTTCACGCATATTATTAAACCCATCATACTTTGTAGTAAGCATCTTCAGAATCAAAGTGCTCGCATGTGTTTTAAAAGTTCCTTTAAATTGTTCCTCCACTGAATTCAGATAAGTTTTGGCATTATCTGAATCAGGTATTGCTCCCCTGATAGCAACAGAGATGGAGTTTTTGATTACCATTAGAGACATTTTGTTAGACCTCTCCCACTTTTCATACTCTTGTTTTTGATCTGCAGTACTTTCACCAGTAAGAGTAGTAGTAGCGTCATGTCTCAAGGCATAATCAATATCCAACATGCCAAGAGTAAGTTTAACAAAATCCCTCCATAAGACAAAGTTTGCCCCGGTTAAAACTTCAATTCCAAAGTTAGGAGTAATAGTGGATGCTAAATTGATACAAGTAGTAAAATAGTTAAAGTGAGCTAAATTAAAGGGTAATCGAATAAATAAATAAAACAGACATAATTAATACGTCAAAGAAAAAATCTATTATAACACCAAAATAATAGGCTAAAAGTAAAGTTCTAGTTGAATATTGGCTTCGCGTTGGCTTTGACCAAAATTCAAATGTTATGAACAAATTAAAGTAACGTTCTACTTGCACGATGGCTTTGCGTTGGCTATGACCAATGTGCAAGCGTTATGAACAAATTAAAGTAAGGTTCTAAATGAATGTTGCTTTGCGTTGGCTATGACTAACATTCAAGTATTATGAACAAAATTATAGTAAGGCATATAAATACGACACATCACCTTTGGGCAGAAGTATAATATCTATATTAATTTGCCAATATTCATCATGTGTATTATCAAACAATTAGCCTTTGGGTTCATAATTTGACGATACACATAGTTATATAATTATATAAAATGGCAACGGTAGTTTTTAGTGTCAAATCAGATGATGTACCGTTGAAATTAATCACTTAATCTTTTGTTGAAGTTACCATGAAAACAAAATATTTATCTTTCATGCAAAAATTCTATGACTAAAAATTGTCATATGCGAAAAATAATATAAGTTTATATTAAACATACACGAATGAAATTTTAGACGTGTAATTGATTAAGATATACAAGGAAAATAATGATTCCATTAATTAATTGTAAACAAATTTTATTGATGTAGAAATCGAGTATTGTGTAAAAGGAAACGATATTAATCAATTTAATGTATGGTGTTTTATTTTTAGAAACCGATGTATTAGTTATCATTGTTTCAATAATAAAAGATAAAAATCGATTAAAATCACAAAATTGATTTATTCATTACACTAAAATAATGATTTTTATATGGATTATTTTAAAACATCATGAATTGGAATCATTGTTTACAACTTGACCCAAAATATCATATGTCATTAACTCAAAATTTTAATTTAATATTCAAAATATCAATGAAACCGTAATTTTGAAATCCAATTCCAAGTTATTTAAACATGATTGTGTAATTAGTTATTCATAATTTAAAAATCAAATTACACAAAAAATAGTTATTTATTTAATTTGGCATTTATCAAAACAACAAAATGCCGCTTGTGGGAATAGAGATCTTTGATGAAGATGATGAAGTCATGATCTTGAGATTCGTTTCCGTTATAATGTTTAGAGGGATTAATGAATGATCTTGAGAGAAAAATTATTGGTGTGTTTTGTTATCTCCTTACTCCTCTATTTATAACATCTAAGGGGGAACCCTAATTATAGTTATAAGGTATTTCCATCAAATAACCTCCTTATACTACTAGAGATTAATTATGTCATTTGATGAAACTTATTTAAATGATCCGTAAACCACATATTACGGGTTATTTCTAACACAAACAACTAGGGTTTGGATGAATCCAATATGTTCAAAGGACAATTTCTCTCCTACAGTCATTGAGGCTTAAAGATATTGGAACAGTGGGAAGAATAAGTTGTCAAGAGATGAAAGAGGAAGAATAATTTTTTTTGGAAAACTAACATATCCCTTGAGTTAATTTCCAGTTACTTTTAGAAAATATTCAATTCCAAGAACCAAAAAAGTAATCACTCAGTAAACAATAAAACCTAAAAATAATAATCAGTCAGTAACAATAAAACCAAAAAAAAATAATCACTCAATGAACAATAGAAGTCATGAGTAGTGTCTAATACTTTGAGACTAAATATTTAAACATACATCATAGACAATTGGTGTAATTTATTATTACTATATTCTGTATCTCTTAATAGATTAATATGATACCCTTTACGACTTTGTCTATTAGTTTTATTAAAATAATTTATGGTCTACGGTTTTGTACTACTAGTTTCAAAGAGAAAAAATAATCTTAACTAGTCAAACTTGTAACCACACTTTTAATTCACTCAAAATAATAAATTATATAACTAAAAAACTCCAAATAAAAGTCGAACCCATAACATACATTTTTCTAGTTGTATTAAATACTTTACGTCAATCACTTGTGTTAAATATTTAAGAACTAGTGTTATTAACTATCATGTTATTAACTATCACGTTAAAATGACCTATGAAACATTTCAACCGTCATTAACGGGAATCCACACTGAATTCAATCATTCAATTTTCAGTTTAAACCTCTCCCAACAACAACAACCATTGAAGTCAGCAGCTGTTGCCGATATTGATTCCTCAAGAACTCTTCACAAACAATAATCAACAATCAACAAGCGATGTTCGTCAAGCTTCAGCATTTGGATACAAACTGCATCCCAATTCTTTATCCTTTCAAGACCCCAAAACCCAACAACATCAATGATGGAGTTTCGATTCATCTTCCACGACACCGTACCGAAAGAGAATTTCAAGAAAAACCCATCAAGAAACACCAAATCCCACCTCAAAAACCATCTGATTTCAACAAAAGATCAGTTTTTGTTAAGCCAAAGTTGAACCCAGATGGTTCTATTAAAACCCCAGTGAAAGAAGAGATTGTGGTTGAAAATGATAGGGGGTTCAAGGGGAGAATGTGGTCAAGGAGGGAGAATGTGCACACCAAGTGTTCGACGAAAGTTGCGAGTGAGAATGAGGTGGTGAAGAAAGTGCACACCAGGTGTTCGATGAAATGGGCGAGGTATGGAGGGTGTATTCCTGCTATATTGGAAGCTTTGGAAAGAGTTAGTGATTTAGACGAAGCGTTTAAACCGTGGGAATTTAGCTTAAGTAACAAGGAAAGGACTATAATATTGAAGGAGCAAAGAGTTTGGCAAAGGGCTATGGAGATCTTTGAGTGGTTTAAGCGAAAAGGATGTTATGAGTTGAATGTGATTCATTACAACATAATGATTAGGATTCTTGGAAAAGCTCGAAGATGGGATGAACTTGAGATGTTGAGGGATGAAATGGAGAAGAATGGGATCGAATCGATTAATTCCACCTTTGGAACTTTGATTGATGTTTACAGTAAAGGTGGAGTTAGGGAGAAAGCGATGTATTGGTTGGATGTAATGAACGAGAAAGGGATGGAACCCGATGAGGTGACTATGGGGATCGTTGTTCAAATGTACAAAACCGCAGGTCAGTTTGAAAAGGCTGAGGAGTTCTTTAAAAAATGGTCAGTACATAAAAGCATGGGTATGAACATTAGTAATGATAATACACCAACAAATTCTGCAGATCTGAGTGTTGATCATGTTGATTTAAGCTTGTATATGTATAATACTTTGATTGATACTTATGGGAAAGCTGGAAGACTGAATGATGCATCGGAGACGTTTGAGCAGATGCTTAAAGAAGGTATTGTTCCAAATACAGTGACACTTAATACAATGATCCATATGTTTGGTAATCATGGTCGGTTTGAGGAAGTTGCGTCATTGATGCAGAAAATGGAACAATTTCAGTGCGTACCAGATACAAGAACATATAATATACTTATTTCACTGCATGTTAAGCATGATGATATTGTTTTGGCAAAAAGGTACTTTAGAAAGATGCAAGAGGCCTCTCTTGAGCCAGATGCTGTGAGTTACCGTACGCTTTTATATGCTTTTTCTATAAGACACATGGTTTGTGAGGCAGAAGAGCTTGTAAACGAGATGGATAAAAGAGACATTGAGATAGATGAGTTCACACAATCGTCACTTACTAGAATGTACATTGAGGCTGGTAAGCTTGAAAAATCATGGCTATGGTTTAATCAGTTTCATATTCAAGGGAAAATGAGTCCCGAGTGTTACTCTGCGAGTATTGATGCATTTGGAGAACATGGATATATTTTGGAAGCCGAAAAAGTTTTCGAATGCTGTCAAGAACGAAGAAATCCAACTGTACTCGAGTATAACGTCATGATCAAAGCATATGGAATAAACAAGAAATATGATGATGCATGTCGATTAATCGATAGTATGAATGAAAATGGTGTGTTCCCGGATAAATGCAGCTATAATTCACTCATCCAAATGTTAGCAAGCGCTGAACTCCCACAAAAAGCTACTTTTTATCTAAGGAAAATGCAGGAATCCCGATTGGTGAGTGACTGCATACCATACAGTGCAGTCATCTCAAGTTATGTGAAATTAGGTCAGTTGGAAATGGCGGTTCGTTTGTTTGAAGAAATGATTGAATTTGACATAAAACCTGATGTGGTCGTTTATGGTGTGTTGATCAATGCTTATGCTGATGTTGGAGATGTTGAAGAAGCCTTACATTATGTGAATGAAATGAAAGACATGGGTTTAGCTATGAATGGTGTTATATGCAACTCTTTGATTAAACTCTACACGAAAGTTGGGTGTTTAAAGGACGCTGAAGAAGCATACTATATGCTTCAGAAATTAGAAACGGGTACAGATGTTTATTCTTCCAACTGTATGATTGATTTATACACCGAACGATCAATGGTGAAACCAGCAGAAGAAATTTTTGAAAAATTGAGAAGAAATGGGAATGCAAACGAGTTTTCTTACGCCATGATGTTGTGTATGTACAAGAAAATTGGGAGTTTTGACAAAGCATTTGAGATGGCAAAACAGATGAGAGAATCAGGGCTGTTGTCTGATTTATTAAGTTATAATCATGTTCTGGGACTTTATGCATCAGATGGCAGATTCAAGATGCGGTGACTATATTCAAGGAGATGATTGAATCGGTGTTCACCCAACGATTCAACTTTCAAATCACTTGGAGTTGTTCTTATGAAACGCGGTGTTCCAAAGAAAGCGGTCACGAATCTTGAAACTATGTGGAGAAATGATGATCAAAGTGGTTTGAAAGCATGGTTAGAGGCTCTCAATTCAGTTGTTGGTATGGTTTATTTTGATATTAGTGATTAGTGATGGTTTACTATAGTAGTTCATAATTTAGAATCTTGGATTATGTTGTATTTTATTAGAAGCTTTTGAGTTTTGGTAAAGATTTGTAGATATTATTGCACATATTTTCTGAGTTCCATACTCATTGGACAGAGGTGACTTGTAGGCCAATACGCCATCAATTTGATGTATATGACCACTTTACTCTTTATGATAGAAAGAGTTTAATATGTATAAGGCAAAATAATATGTTATAAGAGGTGATAACTGATATACTCGTTGAAGCTGCTTCAAAAGCTACATTATTGTTTATTATAAAGTTATAGCCCTTAATTATTTTAAGAAGAGACATTTGTCCTCTAAAACATGATACCATTAGATTACAAGCAAATTTGATGTGTTATACGGTAATATTGGGTCAATAAAGGAGTGTTCGACACGCATTTAACTTTTCTAAATCCAATTGACGATGGAATTGACTATAATATATTTTCATGGGACAATCATCGAGGCTACGACGCCAAGGCAAATAAAGTGTTTACTAAACCGAAGCTCTTCTGGTAAACTTAAGTGATAGTTTAAGTTTAAAATCTTTTAGGTTTCAGTTTTAAATTTGATTCAATGAGGTTTTATTTATAGTAATTGGTTTTCCTCCATGAAACATGTATAAACGATTGACATCCGTTTAAAAATAATCACCTGAATATTTGAATTAATTTCTAAACACGGTTAAATTTTCTTTCACTAAATCTCAAAAGTTAGCATTGTATCGTTAGGCGCGGGATTGACCAGCGCATGATGAGTTCACGCCGAGAACACCACCTCCAACGGTTATATTTTCGACCAAACCCATGCCCTCAAACCGGCCGCTGTGAGGATTCGTTAGAGATTGGCTGTGAATCTTTAGCCATTCGAGTAAGGTTAAATAAAAGTTTCATTTACACCACCCTTACGGTCTATTGAAAGGTCACCCACACATGTATGTAGAACTCTAATATTACGTCTTGATTTTTGCCAGCTTCATCTTCTTCTCAAGATCATATACCCTGATACAGATCATTAGAAGTGATCTGATGATCAACTGTAATGAAAATTGCCCACAAAACCAAATCACTTCCTTCATTTCTCACTCATTCGACCCTAAAACAACAACCCATAACTCCAAAATGCTATTCCAATTCAACTCTCCCACAACACCACCACCTCATTACAACCACCAATTACGAACGTACACTCGTAGAAGCATTGAAATCATCATCTTCTCATCCTACACCCCTCCTCCATGGCCAACATCTCCATTGTCACATCCTCAAGTACGGCCATGACTCCAATATCTTCATTCGTAACAGTTGATCAGTTTGTATGCAAAGTTTGGTGCTTTAGAGGATGCAGAATCCTTGTTTGTTAATGGGTATCGATCGGATCGTGTTTCTTGTAACATTATGCTTGCTGGGTATGTTAAGTTTGGTCGTTTGAAAGACGCGCGCCAACTGTTTGATGAAATGCCTGGGAGAAATAGCATTTCGTTTACGACGATTATAATGGGTTTGGGTCAAAATGGGTGTTGGTATGATGTGATACGTGCTTTTAAAGAAATGAAGTTGTTGGGTTTGGCTCCGAATGAGGTGACATTGTCGAGTGTGCTGTCATCGTATGCACATGTTAATGGGGATAAGAATGGGGAAATGCTTCATGCATTGGTTGTGAAATCGGGTCTTGAAGATTCTAATCTTGTGGTGACTAATCTGGTTCATGTGTATTGTGCATCGTCGTGTTTGGATTATGCAAGAGTGTTGTTTGATGGGATGTCCGAGAGGAATATAGTTTCGTGGAATGTGATGTTGAATGGATACTCAAAGGCTAGATTACTCGGCTTTGCAAGAGAGTTGTTTGATGAAATGCCTCAACGGGATGTCGTTTCTTGGGGCACCATTATTGAATGTGTTTTACATGTTGAAAACTTGAGGGAGGCTTTGATGTTATACAGAGAAATGGTAAATAGTGGGATATCTCCTAATGATGTGATGGTGGTGGATATAATATCTGTATGTGGTCAAGTAATGGCTTTTCTTGAAGGTCAACAGTTTCATGGTATAAGTGTAAAATTAGGGTTTGATTGTTATGATTTTATTCAATCAACAATCATCCACTTCTATTCTGCTTGTCACAATATGGAACTTGCTCGAGTTCAGTTCAAAATAGGGAGCAAAAGCCATCTGCCTTCTTGGAATGCTTTAATATCAGGACTAGTAAGAAACGGGATGATCGATTCAGCAAGAGAAATGTTCGATAATATACAACTAGAGATGTTTTCTCATGGAGTTCAATGGTTGCAGGATATTCACAAACGGGTCAACACGAAATGGCTTTACAACTCTTCATGAAATGATAGCTAGTGGTATTAAACCAAATGAAGTAACTATGGTAAGCATGCTCTCATCTGTTGCTAATCTGGGGTCATTGCGAGAAGGACGATGGGCTCATGAGTTTATAATCAGTAATTCAATTCCCATAAATGATAACCTAAGTGCAGCCATTATCGACATGTATGCTAAATGTGGTAGTATAAACACTGCACTACAAGTCTTTAATCAAGTCAAACACAAATTGTCAACCATCTCTCCATGGAATGCTATTATATGTGGTTTAGCCGTGCATGGTCACGCGAGGTTATCTCTTGAACTATTTTCAGACTTGTTGAGACATGATATACAGCTTAATTCCATAACGTTTATTGGAGTCTTAAGTGCATGTTGCCATGCTGGTTTGGTGGAAGAAGGCGAGAGGCATTTTAAAAGTATGAAAAATGTGTATAATATCGAGCCAAACATCAAGCACTATGGTTGTATGGTGGATCTTTTGGGTCGAGCAGGGAGGTTAACCGAAGCAGAGGAGATGATAAAGAACATGCCTATGAAGGCTGATGTTGTGATATGGGGCACATTGTTGGCAGCTTCAAGAAACTATGGTAATGTTGAAATTGGCGAAAAAGCTGCTGAAAATTTGGCAAATGCAGAACCATCACATGGTCCAGGTAGAATTCTGCTTTCAAATCTTTATATAGATGCAGGGCGTTTGGACGATGCAGCTGTTGTAAGACATGAAATGCAAACTCAAAAGCTAACCAGGTCTTTTGGTTACAGTGGTGTAATTTGAACTGTTTATGTGATTTATTATTTGATTATGAAATCCGGTCTTTATAAATCTTATAAATCGTCACTTTCGTGTACCCATCGGACGGCAGCCCTTTCCCTGTGGGACCGATTCACTTCGAGTAGACTGACTGAACGCAGAAAACCTTCCACTGGCAGGCGATCATGCTTTTCACAAGATTTCTCGTCACTCATGTTAGCATTCTCACTTCCGATTTCTCTAGGTCTTGTCACCAAAACCTTCCCCGATTGAAAGCACGTTCCACTGTTGACACTTGAAAAAGCTGCTTTCAAGGTCAAATGAACACTTATTCTCATTCTGTTAAGCGAAGGTATATTTCTAACCCCTCAGTAACTAATAATCAAGCGAGACACAAATTGTTTAGTTTTGTATTTTTCTGGTAAAAATTAAAAAGGAGATAGGTTTCCTGATTATTAAGCAATTGGAGGACTGATTACTTGACCACATACAAATATTATACAGATAAATGAGGAGTTAATTGGAAGGATATTTTTTACTGATCTTCCTTTCTTGTTAGATCACTATCAAGATAATATCATAATATAACTTTAGCAATCATATTTAACATGCTAGTTAGTGTCTTTTTTGACAACAAATACTGATATTCACGTGTTCTTGTGCAGACTTGAACGCACAACCTCTTTAATTGTAAGAGTAAGAGCGGAAGACACATTATATATATAAAACAATGTCGGTATTTATAGTACCGATATTAACTTTTTATTCTGTTATATGCTAAGATAGGATAAAGAATGGGCTAAATCGGTTTGTTATTGTTCATCTCATAGATGAGGTCCCAGGTTCTACCCTAGGCTGACCTGAGTTTTTGCTTTTTTTTACTTGCTCAGATTTTCACTTTAAGCTCACTGCCCTTGTATGATCTCTATTATTATTTTAGGTAGTGTTGTTAGAATTTAACGCGTTTGACCTAGATAACTTATCATCTTTTAGCTGCGTTTTATAAAGTTTGTCCATTTGATCCATTAGCGAAGTAAGGGTGGTGGGAGCTATGCGGATAGGGTACCTCGGGTACCCAGTTCTGGTCCCTCGGGTGCTTAGTTCGGGTAGTTATCTCAGCGACTAATACCCAAGAACTTGAAAAACAAAAGTAGTTGTATGGCATTTGTAGCATTGAAATTACTAAAAAACTAGTATTGAGCTCTCTTGCGTTGTAACGGAGGCATAAAATCATGTCAAGTAGCACCAATGATACACTACCGTTAATGATCATCAACATCGAAAAAGCTCGTATTAGAACAAAAAATAAAGAATAAAAAAATACAACAATAAAAAGTAGACGTTAAAATGTTGAACCACACAGATGAAACGTAAACATATAACAATAAGTGCGTCGATCTAAGAAAAACGTATTGCAACGGGGTCGTAAATTGGGAAAAAAATAAACGTAAAAACGTTGAGCCACAAACACATGTAATGACATGTAGAAGTATTGTGTTTAAATGTAATGTTAATTTTTTTTTTCAAAAGATGGTACAACCAACAAATACATATTACAACCAATAAGTCACATCAAATTAATAATAGTATATATTAATTATTTTAAAAATTGACTCAACACTTAATAATTTGGTGACTAAATACATTTAAAGTTTGTTATATAATAAAGGGTGGTTTATTGGACACCCACAAATTTTAAATCAACACCGGTTGATTCTATACGTCGCGTATGGGTCCATACGCCGCGTATAGGCCGACTGACACGAGATAAAACATACCCTATACGCCGCGTATAGACCCATACGCGGCGTATAAGGTATGTTCTGACAAGACCCGTGTCAGACTCGTGTCCGGGTGGCTATACGCGGCGTATGGGTCCATACGCGGCGTATAGTTTTCCCAAATTTTTTCTGCAAAGTTTTGATGTATGGTGAATAACCTATACACCGCGTATCGACCTATACGCGACGTATAGCTTAGGATTTTTTTTATATATTATTGTGGGTATAAAAATTTTTGTCGGCTTTATTTTGTACGTTAAGGTTGACACTTTGCGTATAAGTTATATTTTGTAACATATTAATCGATAATTTTAAATCTTAGTTAATAAATAAAACATATAAAACAAAACAACTATTAAATGATAATATAAATAAATAACGAAGTTTTAATACGTAACAAAATAAAAATACAACTAATAATATAAAAAAACTACGGTGAATCTGGGTAATGTCGAGGCGTGACAAGTCTGGAGGATCAATACTAGCAACACGGGCTCGTGCAATCTCAAGCTGAACGTGCCAATTCATAAGATCCTCAACTCGATCGAGGCGACGACCCTGATCCCGTAATCTCGTAGTAATCTCCTGCATAAATGTCTCCATACGTGCAGACACCCTTACATCTCTATAAATATATCGAGGAAACTGTGGCCGAGGATGCGGTTGGCCGTGTGGTGGCTGATCATGCGGAATATGCTTCTGCTGCTGGTGTGGATGGTCATCGCCGACCTGCTGAACAGGTGCCGGATGCCAGATCTCACCGAGTCGAAGAGAGAACCGTATGCCACCGGAAACTGGCGTATAATACGCATGCCGAATAACGTACGGCGATCTAATCTCACCAGCTTGATCGGAGGAGATACGTCAGCAACATGGCGAGGAAGATAACCAAGACAACGTGCAATCATCGTAATATACGCGCCGCCATACACCGCTCCTCGCTCCTGGCGATGATAATATGAAGCGTAATACTCTGCCAAACATCTCGCCAGGTTGCACCTGGTCCCCGCAAGCAAACAATATAAGTAAAATAAGTCGGGATTGATACACCACTCCCGACTCTTGCCACGTCCCGTGATAGATGTGGCGATCATGCGATGCAAGTAACTAATGAGAGGATCTCTAATGCCAGTGACCCTGCCCTTAGTCCTTTGAAACAGACCTCCGGCAATCTGAGGCCACCAATCTCTCAATCGGGTCTCCTCAATCTCAGTAATTCCCTCTGTAAATAGAGGGGCAACAGTCTTCGGCTCATAATAAAGTCCTGAGAAAATGGCAAACTGCTCAATCGACATCTAATGAGATCGTCCACATAGCATAAACGAAATCTCAGATCGCTCATCGTCCTCCACCATCTCATCAGGACGAATATAAATAAAGGTGGATAAAAACTCCACCGTCAGCTCTCGGTAAGAAGGTAAGAACGCCAGCTCAAATAAACGACTCCATGGCGTATTATCTCCGATAATACCAGCGAGTCTATCGCGCTTCCTAAGCTCGACCATCACCTCCCAATCCACTGCCTTTTGATGACCGATCTTCATACGAATGAATTTTGAGCACTTTGCATGCTCAATAGACCCGGGCTCACACTGTAGCCATGGATGATTGGCAATAACATCAACGTTAGCCTCAATCTCAGAATCGGAAGACATATCTGCACAAGAAAATGAAAAATTTTAAGAACTGCGTATAGGGCCTATACGCCGCGTATAGACCCCCATGTATGGGTTGCGTGCCTCGTATAGGACCCTATACGCCGTGTATAGGAACCCACGTATGGGTTGTGTGCCTCGTATGGGCCCTATACGCCGCGTATAGGCCTATACGCCGTGTATAGGAACCCACTTATAGGGTGTGTGCCTTGTATGGTCCCCTATATGCGGCGTATAGAGCTATACGCCGCGTATAGTGCCCCACTTTGGTCTTCTTCAACCTATGAGCTATACGCTGCGTATAGCTCTATACGCCGCGTATAGTTCATAAACCAGTTTTCAAATCCACGTTTTTGGATTTTGCTTTTTCAAAGCTAATAAGATGTTACGAGGCTCCATGTTCTGATCAGTAAGTTGTTCCACCAAATTGTATTTGTTTTGAGAAAACCTTCTTACAAGTGGGTGCCCCTCCATATGTGGAGCGGGATCATGGTTATGTTCGTCATTTCTCACCTCTAATTTCCACGAACGACGTTTGTTGTCGTATATCCCCACTAATTTAAAAGGGCATCCGATTTTTTTGCTACCAGATCGTCTAATTGTTGCTTTACTTTTGTGTTCACCACCACGATCACAGATAAGCCACACCTTTACGACCTGACCTTCTTTTTTTTTTCGATCTACGTGTAATAATAACGTAACCATTATTACGTCTCCTATTAACAATCCAACAGACTAGCTCATCGAGTGATAAAAATTCTTGACATGTTTCAAACGATACTTTCGTGTTTTGATTTTCAGCACTCGAGAGATAGTTATATTACTTTGTTGCGGGTCATAACTTGATTCTCGGCAAAACTCGAACTCATCATCGGGAACATAAGGTTGGTTTAAATCTGGCAATCGTTTTTCGTAAGCAGATTGAATGTACGAATCATCTTGATTACTATCTGCCACGTACGAAATGCTTGAATATTTACCAAACAAATAGTTACCATCCCAAACGACATAACGAACGAAGAATCTTGGATCACTTCAAATTCAACCGTGCTATACGTTCCGTAGCCGCCCTATAAGACAAATGATATTTTTTAAAGAAAATAGAGTTTTGTGGTTCAACTATTTCTTCAAAATAATAATTTTTCTCTAAAACTATAACTCTTATTTTTTTTATATACATACTTATGTACACATAAATGTCTTGATTACTTAATAATCATTTCACTAACTCGGGTTCCATGATACTAGTCGGTTATGATGAAAAAAGTTGAAAATTAATTAAGTTTACCGTAACCGACTAGCATAGATGGAACCCGAGTTAGTTGAAACGATTTTTTTAGTATGCAATTCAAATATATGTATATATGTATGCAAATACTTAATGAAATAAGAATCAAATGTTTACCGAGTAATAATATGACAAAAGAAAATGTTGAACCACATAATGCTAATTTCCTTCGATTAAGATCAAACGTTTCCTTCGTAACAAACGAAATATGAATGCATTCGTTTGATATTCGGTGCGTTTGAATATCATCGAAAGAATCTTAAGTCGCGTCAATATAATTCGAAATAAAGCCTATACGCCGCGCATGGACCCATACGTGGCGTATAGGCTTTTCAGAAGACAAAACTGGCGAAGTCAAATTAGTCATTCAGCTGGGTCTATACGCCGCGTATGGACCCATACGCGGCGTATAGGCCTGGGTCGTATGGGTGTGGGATGCATCTCCACCGACACCTACACGCCGCGTATGGACCCATACGCGGCGTATAGGTGTCGGTGGAGATGCGTCCCACACCCATACGACCCATGCCTATACGCCGCGTATGGACCCATAAGCGGCGTATAGACCCGCTGAATGACTGATTTGACTTCGCCAGTTTTGTCTTCTGAAAAGCCTATACGCCGCGTATGGGTCCATACGCGACGTATAGGCTCACTGATGTGACGTGGAATTCTTGGCATTTATGAGGGAGACCTATACGCCGCGTATGGACCCATATGTGACGTATAGGTGGGTGTCAATTTAAATTTTTGGGTGTCTGTTTATTAGGACCCATAATAAATCAATAATTAGTATTATCTCATACTCAAGTTGCTCGTACATCTACTCCATACAATATCAACTCACTTTTGACGTCTTTACACCTTGCTATGAGAACCTACCATATAGGGGCCATTATACCATTGGACAACAAGCACTCTTGATTTATGATGTGGTTTCGATACACGAACACCCTGTCAGGTGTTATGCGGACACCCTTTAAAGTTTTTTCACGGTCCGTAAAGATCCTTACGAGTCGTATTGGTTTGCAAAATACCAAATCGTAAATTTATAAAATGTTACGGCCCTTATTGATTGTTACGGTCCGTAATGACTTTAATTTACAGGGCCGTAACAAAACTTATGACCGTAAGTAAAATTTCCTATTTTTTACTTTTTTTTAATTATTAAATTTTCAATATTTTTTATATTTTAAAATTAATTAGGTTATAGTACTTTTTAGTTTAATATAAATTAATTTATAAAATTTGTAAATAAGTCTTTTACAAAAACAAAAAATAAGGATAAAAAATTTGAATTTACTTTAAAGGTATATATAAAAGTAAAAAAATAAAAATTAAAATTATTATTGGGGTATGTATTGATACACCCAATTTATTTTATTCTCTTTATATATTTCTATACATATATATATAGATACATGGAGAGAGATAGAGATAATAGGGTGTCTCAATAACATAAATGAGTGTTTGTATAACTCAACCCTTATTTTATAGGTACATATTGGTTTTTGAGATATTTTATTATTCTGTATATGAATATATTATAAATACATATATTGGTTATTTATAGATTAATACGGCTCGTGAAGGCTCTTACGGCCCGCATGGAGGACGTTCAGATATCACTCTGGGTTTTTCTATAACATACCCCTTTATGATGTTATAGGTTGACCAAAATTTGCCTAATATTGATCGATATTCATTGATTTTTGGCAGATTTGACCTTTGACTAAGGGGTTGTTTGGTAGTATCTGAATCAATCTCTTAATAGTTCAGATGTCTGAAAGTTCAGCATTTAATAATTCAAACTGTTTGTTTTGTGAAAAAATATCTGAATACTTTAGACATTTGCCTTTGAATAGTTAAGCATTATACTATGCATGACAAGATGGGCGGGTCGGGTTGGGTCGGGTGCCAGGTTAGAATGGGTTTGGGTTAGGATGAGTTTGGGTCAGAATGTACTATTTAAAAATAGGTTAGAATGGATACGGTCGGGATGAGTTTGGGTCAGAATAGGCCGGGTCCAAATGTGTTTAGACTTAATAAACCACATCGATTAACACTTCCATACATAGACCAATCCCAAGGCACGAAAAATGCTCGTTCGAATGGTCTGCTCGGTTGTAAGATGGGCAGGTCGGGTTCCTTTGAATTTTGCTCGAAAATGCTCGTTCGAATTTTTGCTCGAAAATGCTCGTTCGAACTTTTGCTCGAAAATGCTCGTTTGAATTTTGCTCGAAAATGCTCGTTCAAACTTTTACTCGGTTGTAAACGAGTCGATTGGCTCAGATCGGTTTGTAAACGAGCCAAGCACAACCAAATGTCTGCTTGGTTCGGTTCAAATTGAATTAATATGTATATATAGTTTATACGTAGCACTCTAGTTGATTTGACCCATGTTATACAAATATATAACTATATTTATGCATAACTGGTCAATCAACATAATAAAGAATTCTACATTAAACATAAAAGTGAAATACTAAGCCATTAAGAGACACTTTTTCGATCATCTCTCGCTCTCACCGTCATCATTATCTGTATTATACTATTCGCATTATCGGATACAACCTTAACTTTATCGTCAGCCACAACGTATTCTCATTCATGAAAATATTATGTAATGAAATGTGACTGATTTTAAGTCATTAAACCTTATTCGCTGCAGTATAAATCGTATGACACACAAAATAGTTGAGTTGTATAAATTATTCGCCGCTCGTTTGCGTTCGCTCAACGGTCGCTCGAAAATGCTCGTTCAATTTTCTGCTCGGTCGTAAACGACTCAAGCACGAGTAAGATCCACTTGGTTCGGCTCGGCTCGTGAACATCCCTACATTAAGGTACAACTAGCTAGACAACATATTTAAAATTAAACTTTAAGCAAGTGGTTATAAAAAAGATAAATTGCATAGTGATGGTAGACGTAAGTTGTGCAGTTATATTATGGTCTTTTACCTCTATCATGGAGCTCCAATTTACGACGCTCAGTTGCCGACCCTATCATCTCATATGACCCGTAAGCCTATATCGACCCGTTCATAAATCCAACATGTTTATCACTATAACTTAAATGTGAGACTATGTGTGGATTTAGGAGAAAAGATGAGGTGGAGAAAGATTGGCTATGAGAAAAGTTAATCAATCCATTCTAACTCGTTCGTTGTTTTTTATGACCCATCTTGACCCGTTGATCATTTTTCCTAATTTTAGAGTTATCCAGCTTGACCCTCTTAAAAATATAGTTTAATCCAATTTAACCCATCTTCATTATTACTATCCAAATCAACCCAAATGTACCCACTTAGGTCAAAATTATCAGGTCTACATTATACTAATGTTGAATGTTAAAAAGTGTAATGCTGAATGGTTAAGAACTCTTATCTGAATTGGTCAGATATTTGTCTTTGAATAGTTAAACGATATACTATCTTTTAATGGTTCAGACCTTTTAATAGTTCAACACTTAATTATTCAAACCTCTTGTTGATTCAACATTTAATAATTTAGAAATTACCAAAAACCCCATAATTAATTGAGCAATTAGCTGAAATCGAATTAGTGGTGACCAATTACCAATTAACCAACGATTAATCGGTGCTAGGCGCCGATTTTTTACTTATTTGTGAAGACCTAAAAATCAAAAATCAACAAACAAAACATGGTTTTTGAAAACAAGTGCTAATACATTACAATGAATTATTGACGGAAGCAACTGAATGGTCATAAACTTAATTTAAAATGAAACACTTTGAATACGCAAATGGTTTGGCCGGTTCAATGGATTTTGGTTCAAGCAATAATTTTCTATTGATCTTATTTTGAGCTCATTATTGCGATTCACTGGTGAAAAAAAATAATTATGCATCATCACATATTTTCTTCATAAATATCTAACTATAATACATGTCAATAACCGGACATAGCGAGCAATGTTTACATGTTTGTAATGCGTCGTGTATAACCACTGTCGTTATTGGTACTAGTGGCTAGATGGCAGGGGTGCCCGTCATTACCGGTCTTCTTTAATGGCTGTTGGAGAGAGGGTTTTGAGTTGTTGTTGAGATATAGCGTCTTTTTGATGACACATTGATGTTAGACTCTCTTTCTTATGTTTTGCATATCTCTATCTTTGATGTGTACTTTTTTTATGGTTGCTTGGTTGGTGACGATGATCTGATGCTCATTTGAGACGTTGATGTCGAAGGTTGTGTTCCAGGTTGGTTGCCGGAGTTGTCGTGTGTTGGCGACACCTCTTCTCATTTTATATCACCTGGGGATTTCCTCTTTTTATGCATATGAACATTCACACTAACTTTCTTATTCTTATATTTATATTTACATTAAAAATACAACACTTTTACTATTTCTTCAATTAAATATTTTTTTATATTTTTATTATTAATTTTGTCTTACATTTACTCACAATTAGAGTTGTTCAAAAATATCCGAATCCAAAACCAAATCCGAAATATCCAAAAATCCAAAATTTCGGATTTAGATTCATATAGTGATTTTGAGAATTTTTGGATATTTTGGATAACCGAAATATTTTAATAAAAGTTATAAATATTAAATTTTAATTAAATTATATCTTTAGAAAATTTATTAAATTATACTTTTTTTGAAATTCGGATATCCAAATCCGAAATTTCAAATACCCGAATTTCGGATATCCAAAAATTTTCGGATAATGAATTTCACTATCCGAATCCGCAATTTCGGATATGGAAAATTTTGGATTCGGATTCGGATAGTAAAATCCACTATTCGAAATTTTTGGATATCCGAATTTGAACACCCCTATTCACAATCACTTTTAAATATATTAAAAATTTTATGGGTCCAAATATAGGGAATCAAGATACTATCTCCATAAATTTTATTTTATTAATTTACTCATAATCACTTATAACAATCCCTCATAAGAAATACACTCAGATTAAAATAGAACATCTAGTGTGAATGCTCTTATGGATATTAAATGGAAACGTGTGGTTTGTGTTTACTCAGTATCTTCATTTGATTTTTGTGACTAGGCTTGCGTTAGTTATTTCTTGATTTTGATTTATGTGTATTCTTGATGATGAATTTTAGGGTATATTGTTCTTCATAAAATTTAATTTTGATGTTTTGTTTACATTCAAGGATATGTGAGGTGGATTACTCTTATCCGATTAACACGCATGACAATTTTATTGTCCGGTCAATAATGAGGTTGATGGTGGTGGTTGTACATTTGAGTAAGATGTTGGATTCTATCATTTGATCCTTGGTGCTACTACCCATGATCACTTCTATTACGTTGATGACGATGGACCGTTTTCCATTTGAGATGTGTCATCGAGTTGATGATGATAAGCGTGAGCCTATCGGAGACCTAGTGTCATTTAGGTTTTGATCTGGCTCCACTTTATCGATTACGATGAGTTTAGATGCTACTATTCATAATTGTAACATGTTGATGATGATGAGATGTTATTAGTCTAAGACTCATGCATCTTGGGGTCAATGATGTTAAGTGTAAGGTACAAACAATTTCTCATGCAACTTCATGTTGTTAAGGTCGCGATCTAGTTCACACATGTTCATGATGATGAATGGTTGTTCGTTAGGGACACGAGCTATGGTTTTGTAGCTCATTGCATATGGTATACCTTTGGTACTTTAAAGCTGATTAGTTTATCCCCTGATTTACGTCACAAAGACACCTTCTCTTCATCGTTTGTAATCTATAATCTTTGATTGTAATGACGCTAAACGTGTTGCAATTAGCTGACATATTATTCATCTAAAGGCCGTGATGATACAAAAAAGGGTGACCGTCGTTTGGTGAGGCAACATTTTTTATTTGCAGACACAACAAGTCATCGGAGCTGTAAAAGTTGAAACTATAACATAGGTTGTAATGACGTGTTTGTTTTAGTTTGAGTTAACAATATGGTTTTTTACATAATTGCCGTTTCACAATCTATCAAATGAAAGTGATTTTATAAATAATTTGGATTCTTTATTTTCAACATTAAACATCGAAGACTCCCGCAACACGCAAAATCAAATACAATGATTTAACTTAAAGTTCTTTTGTAACTAATATAGATATGTACAAATAATACATGTATTGCATTAAACGTGATAAGATTATTGCTTTAAACATGTGACGGTTATATGAAGACAGACGTTTAGTTTTTATTCTAAGAATAACATTTAGGAGTTTTGTGAATTTGTCTACAATGAATACTTATTTTTGTTGTAAATACATGCTTCACACTTTTAGGTATTTTTTTATTATTTTAGTTTTTTTTTAATTATTTTACCTCTCATATTTATTTTTTCTTTTATAAAATTTAAAGTATAATTTTGTCAAAAATTCCAAGAATGCCATTATCATGTGTTTACTTTTATCTACTTTGTGTTACAAATTTTATTCAAAAGCAAATTGTGTCAAATATAATATCTTTTTCTTAGTTTTAAAATTCAATTTGGTCTTCTAGCTTTAATGTTCATATATTCTTTTGACATGCTTGTCTTTTTATGAAACTTTTGATTACAAATTTATTTGAAACTAAGTCGAGTCACATTTAATATCTTTTGTATAATGTTATACGAAAATTTCTAATGTAAACTTTTAAGACATGCTTACTTTATCTACGCAATGAAACCAAGTGCTTACGCTATGAAACCAAGTGGTGGCGACGTCAAGTATCGATATTAATTTTGTTCAAAACGACTTGAATTAAAATGTTTTTAATATATTTCTCTTTTACATAGAACGTTGTTTTACATTTTTTAATCCTTTTTGAGTTGTGTAGTGTATTGCGATATATTTTTTTATTATTATTTACAGTCACTAGTTTCTATTATGCATAAGCTAATAATTAATTGTGTGTGAGATTCTACATTATTTTGTCCACTTTATTTATTTGCACCATTTGCCTGCACTATGTACCACAGCATCAAACAGCCCAGTTGGTGGCGAATTTCGTATGGATATCGATGTAGGGATAATAAGAGACTTGAAGTTGATAATCTATATATACTTATTCGTACTACGAAAGTTCGACTGAAATTACACATAATATTATATATAATTATAAACTATTTAGATGCAAGCAATAATCTATTTCAAAATTCAGAATATTTTTAAGTTAAATTAATTAAATAAAAGACATAATCTATGTCAAAATCCATTCAGAAAGTTCGACTGAAATTACACATAATATTTTATATAATTATAAACTATTTAGATGCAAGAAATAATCTATTTCAAAATTCAGAATATTTTTAAGTTAAATTAATTAAATAAAAGACATAATCTATGTCAAAATCCATTCAGAAAGTACGTAACATCAAAATGCTTAAGTATAACTGAATATATGATGTTGGTTTTGTTTTGTGAGAATTAATCAATGAATTTCACACCAGAAACAATCACAGTTTGCAATCAATAGAAGATTATTCAAGAAATTCAATACTTCAATATTATTCAATGATCTTACACTTGAAAGAAGAAAACCTTGACTTCCAGAAGTCAAAGATGTTAACTAACTAATATAATCAATTAACTAACTATTTATGCTAACTGATTATGAACCATAAGAAGTGGTCAAATGACTATACTCACCCCTTGAGTATTACAATGTTACACTATTGATCCTTGTACTACTATTACATTCTCCACCTTTGTACAAGAACAATTCACTAACCAACATCTAACAAATCTAAACACTTAATAAATTTTGCATCAGGAACCACTTTAGTCATAATATCAGATGCATTATCATATGTATTAACTCCTTCAACTCTAACTTCACTTGATTGAATCACTTCTCTAATAAAATGTAAATGAACATTTATATGCTTGGTTCTTTCATGATGAACCTGATTCTTAGAAAGTTGAATAGCACCCTAGTTATCACACAACATCATTGTATCAGACAAAGCTATACCCAATTCAGTCACAAATCTCTTCAACCACAAAGTTTCTTTAGTTGCTTTCAGTTAATGCTATATATTTAGCCCTGGTTGTTAACAAAGCAACTACATGCTGCAAAGATGCTTTCCAACTTACCAAACCATCAAGCACCTTAAAAACATAACCTGTGGTTGATCTCCCCTTGTTTAATTTCTTTGCAAAGTCTGCATCCACATATCCTAGCAAAATATTGCTTGAACTATGATGGTTACCAAAAACCAAACCAACATGTTTGGTACCATTCAAATATCTCAGCACCCATTTCACAGCCTCCCAATGCAATTTCCCAAGATTAGAAACAAATCTACTAACCACACTCACAACATAGCTGATATGAGGACAAGTAAATACCATGAGATACATGAGGCTTCCCACTACACTAACATAAGGTACTCTAGGCATGAAACTTAACTCTTCTGAATCTTGGGAGTATTTTTGGTTGAAAGCTTAAAATGTTATGCTAATGGAGTTTTAACACACTTGCTTTGACTCATAGAGAAATTTGTTAAGACCTTATCAAGGTATGATCTCTAAGACAAAAACAACTTCTTCCTTTCTTTGTCTCCGGTTATTTCCATACCCAAAATTTTCTTAGCAGTACCAAGCTCCTTTATATCAAACTCATCTTTCAAGAGTTGCTTAGTTATGTTAATCTCAGCCTTATCTTCACAACACACCAACATATCATCCATATACAACAACAAGTACACATAACACCCAACTTTATACTCTTTGAAGTATACACAACTATCATAGCTACTATTATAAAATTTCTGATGTATCATATACTCATCAAATCTTTTATACCAATACCTAGGGGACTGTTTGAGTCCATATAGTGATATCTTCAAAGACATACTTCGTGTTCCTGCCCAACCTCCTTAAAACCCATAGGTTGCTTCATGTAGATATTCTCTTCTAAGCTACCATGAAGAAGTGTTGTTTTGACATCAAGCTGCTCAAGCTCCATGTCTTTAGCAGCCACTAATGAAACTATAATTCGAATAGATGCGTGTCTAACTCCAGGTGAAAATACTTCATTGTAATCCACACCAGCTCTTTTGAGTGAACCCTCTAGCAACCAACCTTGCTTTATATCTAGGAGCATCTTGACTAGTCAATCCATATTTCAATTTATATAACCATTTACAATCAACAACTCTCTAACCCTTAGGTTGATTAACTAGAACCTAGGTTTTATTTTTATAAAGCGAATCCATTTCTTCTATCATAGCTTGCATCCACTTATCTTTATTTGGTGAACTCATTGCCTTAGAATAAGTCAATAGGTCTTCTAAGTTGTCTACATCTTCAACAGTGAAAACAAAAGCTGATATGTCACCATCATGTTTGTACCTAGTAGGTGGAACATTTTGCCTCCTAGCTCTATCTCTAGCTAGGCTATAACTAGGCATTGTACCTGAAGTCTACTCGCCATGACTAATGCCTTCACCTATTTCACTAGTGTGATCAGAACCATGTAACTCCACCACAAGATTAACATTATGATCTCTCATATCTTGACTAACTTGAGACTTATACTTTGTCATTGCATCCTTATACATAACATCCTCTTGGAATTTCACATCTCAGCTTATGACAATTTTAGGACTTACATCATCTAACCTCCACAATCTATAGCCCTTTACACCCTCAGGATAACATAACATGATGCATTTATGAGCCCTTGGTTCAAGCTTATCAGTCTTTACACGATCATAAACTATGGACACAAAGACCTTTAAATGATCAAATTATAGCTTTATGCAACTCCACACTTCCATAGGAGTCTTCATCTCAGTTGCTGATTAAGGTGATCCGTTTACTAAGTAAGAAATTGTAGTGACATCTTCTGCCTAAAACATCTTAGGCAGACATGAGTTTAACAACAAACACCTAACCTTGTTCAACAAAGTACGATTCATCCTCTCTGCTAAGCCATTTTGTTGAGGTGTACCAGGTACAGTCAGATATCTCCCAATACCATTCTTCTTGCAAAATTGGTTGAACACACCATTGCAAAACTCCAAACCATTATCTGTTCTTAACCTTTTCATCTCTTCACAGTCTGTGTCTCAACCAATATCTTCCATTCCTTAAACTTCTAAAATGCCTCATCCTTAGTTTTCAAAACATACACCCAGACTCTCCTAGAGTGATCATCAACCACAGACAAATATCTAGCTCCACCTAGAGAGTTGGTCTTGGCAGGACCCTACAAATCTACATGGACATACTCCAATATCTCTTTTGTGGTATGTTTCCCCCTGCCAAATTTCACCTTAGTTGCCTTGCCAAAAACACAATGTTCATAGAATCCAAGATCACCATTCCTTATTCCATCAATGATCTATTGTTTGTTTAGTTCAGTTAGACCCTGATCACTAATATGGCCCAACCTAATGTGCCAAAGTTGGACCTTGGACAAGTTAGGATTCCGTGCAACATCAACTGAGCTAGTCAAGGCCTTTCCATCCAGTACATAGATGTTATTGCCTTTTCTAGTGCCTGATAGCACTATTAAAGACCCTTTACCCTTTAATGATCTTAATCTTTCCATTCTTTAAACTTACTACATACCCATTTATTTCAAAGGTACCCAGAGATATACAATTTCTTTTTAATTTAGGTATATATCTTATATGATAAAGGTTAAACTCAACTCCATTTTCCAGTTTATATGTGATTGAACCAATACCTTTGATCATGCATGGTCTGTCATCACCTAAATAAACTGTTCCCATATATTTCATTTGTAGCTGACTAAAGTGTTCTTTGTTTGATGACATATGATAAGAGCAACCTGAATCCACGATACATTCCTGGGTCACCAACCCTACTGTAACTATAAGGACATCTACACTTTCATACCCGTCAGAGGTTCCATCAGTAGACATACTCCCTTGCCCCCTAAATTGATTTGCATCAGGCTACTTCTTTCTTTTCTCCTGACAATCCGTTTTTAAGTGTTTCTTTGAGTTGCAAATGTAGCATCTTCTATTGATTCAAGACTTGGATCTTGAGGATACTTTCGACTTAGAGGGCATATTCTCTGGCCTCCCTCTCACAAATAGGCCATCACCGTTTTCTTCCTTTACATTAGACCTTCTCTTCAACTCCTTAGAGTTGATTTTCGCGAGCACTTCTTTCATGGATACAAATTCCCGTCCATATATCAGTGTATCTACGAAGTGTTCGTAGCTTGGCAAAGAGGCCAAGAAGATGATTGCCCGAGCTTCATCTTCTAATTCAACTTCAATGTTTTCCAATTCAAGAATCAACTTTTTGAATTCATCTACATGATCATCTAGAGTTTTTCCTAAGGCCATTTGAGACGTATATAGTCTTTTCTTCAAATACATCCTATTGGCCAACGATTTAGTCATGTACAAACCTTCAAGTTTGGTCCAGACATCGACAACAGTTGTTTCTTTGGACACCTCTCTCAGTACGCAATCTCCTAAGCTGAGAATGATAGCACTATGTGTTTTTTCAAGAATGTCTTTCTTCTCTCTATCTGAGAGAGTTGCACGTCGACCAGTTTCTCCCTCTAGCGCATCCACCAATCCCTGATGAACTAACAATGCTAACATCTTCAGTCTTCATAACCCGAAATCATTCTTCCCATCAAAGTTCTTGATCTCGAATTTCGTTGACACCATCTTCCCTTTCCAATTGAAGCTTCTTTACCGATCATTTTTGCCTTTCGAGCTAAGCCAGGTGCTGATACCAATTGTGAGAATTAATCAATGAATTTCACACCAGAAACAATCACAGTTTGCAATCAATAGAAGATTATTCAAGAAATTCAAGACTTCAATATCATTCGATTATCTTACACTTAGAAAGAAGAAAACCTTGACTTGTAGAAGTCAAAGATGTAAACTAACTAATACAATCAATTAACGAACTATTTATGCTAATTGATCATGAACCATAAGAAATAGTCAAATGACTATACTCATCCCTTAGAGTATTACAATGTTACACTATTGATCCTTGTACTACTATTACATGTTTCTAGTATATGTTGATACCGGTAAAACCACATGTAAAACGAATGATTTTATTTCCTTGAAATTTTTTAAAGCAACACTAAAAGAACCAAATATTAAACGGTCAACTTCCTTCTAAACCTATGAATTCATCAAAAATCTCAAACTATTACTAGAAAAAAACGTTGCGTGTGATATTTAAAATTAATCTGTTTAAAAAATAAAAATAAAATGAATTGTCGTTTTCCTTCATCGATATGATCATATATGTGATATTCATTCAATATATATATATTTGCTTATGGCTCCCCAATGTTTTACATATTTTTATTTTCATCCAAAAAAATTAATTCCATTAACTTTGAATGTTAAAACATCAATCATTAAAAGGGATAATTATGTAATTTTTCATATACATACAAAATCTTAATTTATATAAACGAGATCCAAACACATGGTCCATTCTCCTCCCCTACTGATGAAGCTGGTGATCTCATGATTCATTCATGATGAAATGTCTGATTTATATTTTGTGAATGGAACAATAATACGTGAATGTAATTTTAACACCAACACGTTAAAACAAATTAAGATCTTGTCTTTATATTCAAAATTACATAAATATCCATTTTAATGATAATTGAACATTTTAAATTAACGGAGTTAACTTTTACGGATGAAAATGAAATTTTTTGAAAACCTTGGGGAATCATATGAATTTTTTTAAAATGAAAATAACGATATGGAGAAAAACGAAAATTCATCAAAAATAATTTAATGTGAAATGTTAGTGCATGTTAAATTTTTTTTTAACATTTTACATTCTTTTTGTAGCTATTCCAAATAGAACTTGTATTTTAGAAAATAAGTTAAATATGAGATGCTGGAACTAATACTTGAATATTGTGTATTACTGATGAAAGAATACCGTGATAATCACCGACAGATCAATGACGAAACCATCTAAAACTGAACGTTCTAACACAACGTATACAAAGATACCAAAGCTAACCGACTAAAAAAAGAAAGTGAATCGATTTGTTGTCCTTGTACAGTTTGTAAAAATATTCAAAGACTTATGGTAACGTTCGCCTATTTTCAAATTATAAACCCAAACCTAAATCCATTTTGAACTTTCATACGATGAAAAAAAATTATTAAAACTATTTTATTTATTTTATTGAATCATACGTTAAATGCGTAATTTTACCAATCTTGACTATTCCTTATTTAAATTTCATTTATTTAATCATTTGAACAATTTATAACAAATTTTATAATTTTTAAATAAATTTTTATAAATTTATAAAGTTAGGATATTAACTATGAGTTTTTTTATTTAATTAAAATAAATAAATAAAGTATGAATTTTTATAAGACTTACAAGATTTATAAAGATTTTATAAAATAAATTAACTTATTAATTGATTTTGGTCTTATAATGTCCAGGGTTTAATATGTAGTTTTTGAAACTTCATTTGAAAAGTTTAAACATAAAATAATAAGTATGAAACCGCAAGGACTAGTTGTGTAAATATGAAATAAACCCAAACCATCTCTTCTTTCCCCCGTAAATCCGGCACCGGAAGCGGCCCTTCTCCGGCCAAGCTCCGGTGGCCGTGGAACTCCCCTAAAAACCCATTAAACCGCTCGAAAACGTTTCCAAATCATTCCAAGTTCAACCGTGTACATGTTTCGAGCTTAAAGGTATCATTTAATCGTGTTTACGAGTCGGTTACGAACCTTAATCGATCAAGAAACCGAAGACATTAACCTCATTACCGTTCGAACATTTAAACCTAATAATAATCTAATTAAATGAACTTAAGCAATCATCTATCTATCTTTAGACGTATACAACCATCAATTCCTCCTGAGAAGCACACAAACATCAAAATCGATCCGCACTCCCATCGCGATCTGCAACTAAGTGTTCATCACAATTTGAACCTTTTACACTTCAATTAGTAGAGGGCTTTCAATCTTTGAGTCCAGAAGAAGGTGCCTGTGCAACGAATTTGGGTATCATCAACGTTTGCATCATGAACCCCATAATACCCATGTCGCGACTGCTCTTCAACCGATGCTATCGAATTCAAACAACTTTTGGTAAATTAAACACATACATATACTCGAAATTACATGGGGAATCAAAGCCCCATGTCTATTTCTGTAAACGTATTCGATTTGGTGTTCAATTTGATACGAATTGAAACCAGGGTTCTTGGAGAATTGGGGTTTGTTTAAAGTGTTGTTTTTATCAATTAAAACACGATACAAATCGCGGCTGAGGCCTTGGTTTACTGGTTCATCGTACACATCTCATCCTAGAGGACCCGGTTCGAACCGGGCCTCCATCACCCTTGTTTTTAAAGTAGTTTTTTTAACATTTTATAAATTAGAAAAGTATTATCATATTATAAAATCAAAATAAAAACTATTTCATTAACTAAAACATTTCTAAAATTATTAAATTTATTTTTAAGTTTTCAAATTAATTATTTCATAAAAGATAACAAAGGTTATAGAAACATTAGTAATTATTTTATGTAATTTAAATGTTCTAAACCTATTATGGTTCAAATGTGGATTATTCTAAAACATTATAAATCTATATGTTAAATGTACAATTATTCAAATAGTTATTTAAATAATTATTTAAATAATTAATTATGCATTTATTCATTTAATCATGTCATATATATTAAGTTAATAACATTATTTCTTAAACTTTATTTAAGTTTTTGGAACTTATAAAACAATATAATTTTCTATTATTTCCTTATTATTATTTTAAAGTTAATATTATAAGACTTTTACAAAGATTTTATATGTAACACCCGTTTATTTTAAAAAGACAAGAAATGAAGAATAAAAAGAAAGAAAAACAATAAAGTCCAAGTGGAGGGACTAAACGTGTCCAAAAGGACAAATTTTTGTAAAAGTTTGTAACACCCGGTTATTTTTCTAAAAGACAAGAAAATTAAGAATAAAAGAAAGAAAAGCTATAAGGTTCAAGTGGAGGGACCAAAAGTGTCCAAAAGGACAAAACTTTGAAAAGTTGGTGTAAAGGTGGGTATGTCCGCCCACCCTCACCTCACTTCACCATTTGTCTCGGTTTTAGAGAGAGAGAGCAGAGAAAAACTCTCGGTTGAAGATAGGAAGAAGAAGAGAAGTCGAATTCAAGGTAAGAATTCAAGGTTTTTATGCTTTTATGTCGGGTTTTATCCTGGTTATGTGCTTGTATGCTTATGGGTTGTGTTTGTGCTCGGGTGTGTGTGTGTTTTTGGTGTTGTTTCTAGGTGTTTTGAACTCTTTGCAAGCATGTTAAAAGGAAGAACACCCAAGTTGCACCAGGTGAGTTCTAGACCCCGGTTTTTACATGTTTTACACTACCTTTGGGGCTGAAAACGTATTAAAATGATTTTACAAAGTTTATGTGGGGATACCCATATGTATTGCGTATGTTGGATGTTGGTTCTTGGATGTTTATAGGTTATTCATGTTTAGAATAGCCACATTATGCTTGGAACCGATGGGTTTGATGATTAGGGTTGAAAATATCCTAGAAACATGTTTACAGAATGCTCATGCGCCTAGATAAGTGTTCATACGTCTGAAATTGCCTTAGAAAGAATCAAGTGTAAGTCATGTGCCTAAATAGTAGCTCATGCGCCCAAAATTTACCTTAGAAATGTTTTAAGTTCTGCTCATGCGCTTGAACAGTAGCCCATGCGCCTAGAAATGTTAGTCGGATGACTAAGGGTAGGGCCATGTGCCCCAATAGTGCCCATGCGCCCAAGTGGCCCATGCGCCTAAGTGTTCATGCGTCCGCATAATACCCATGCGCCTAGATTGGGCTGAAATTTATAAGTGTTTAGACGTCCAGAAGTCCCCATGCGCCTGAAAGTGGCCCATGCGCCTGTGTTCCCCATGCGCCTGAATAGTGTCCATGCGCCCGCATAGTGCCCATGGGCCTGCATAGTGCCCATGCGCCCGCATAGTGCCCATGCGCCCACATAGTGCCCATGCGCCCGCATAGTGCCCATGCGCCTAGGACTTAGAATATTTTTCTGATTTTTGGGGAAAATGTGTAAAGTAGGCTTTGACTTGGGAAATTCCCGGGGGACTAAAATTTGACTTTTGGGGTCATAGATAGTATGATGGGCATGTTATGATGATGATGATGATGTTGCATGATTATGCATGATGAATGTTATGTATGTATGATGCCCTGTGATGATGTATGTATGGTATGTTATGTTCCTATGATGATGAATATTTATCTTTCCATGGCTTTACGTGTTATGTTGATGAATGAACCAAAAGTATTATGTAACATAAAGTGAAAGATAATGAAAGAGGAACATGATGAATGAATGCATGCATTAACGAATGAATGAACGTAAAAAGTCTTGCAAGCAAACGTATGGAGATTCACACCCAATGAAGGGTGTTAGCTCAACTGTGTACGGGTTAGCTACCCTAGAAGGATGCACACTGGGGTCCAATCCTTGTGATTGACCACACGTATGGGATCCTTGCCGCTTGCCCCAGGTACTGGAGTCAGCTTCGTGCATAATGTTCGGGGTCTATGAAAGACCTCAGGCCTAGTAACCAGCTTCGTGCATAATGTTCGGGGTATAGCATATGGCATTGATCCGGTATGAAACAAAAAGATGAACGGTGAATGTACTTGCCTCAGGTACTGGAGTCAGCTTCGTGCACAATGTTCGGGGTCTATGATAGACCTTAGGCCCAGTAACCAGCTTCGTGCACAATGTTCGGGATATTATACATGTCACAAGATGTAATGAATGAACGAAGGTTAACGAACGTAATGAAAGATAATAACGATGTTATCTGTATGTACGTATGATGTATGATCACGAACGAACGAAACGTATAGTATGGACTCTGTAAAGGAATAAATAACGATTTTATGTATGTTTTATTATAAAACTAGAACTCACTCAGCGACACTGACTTTTATACGTTTTCAGTTGGCAGGTAAACGTTGCTGAGGATGGGACGAGGCGGCTACTCAGCTTTTTTGGATGACATCTATTTAATTAAGGCTTTTGTGATGTAATACAATGATATAACTTTGTAACCGACAAATGATGTATTATTTTACAAAAGTTTTTAGGATGAAATGAAATGCCACTTATTTTATATTTTCCGCTGCAATGTTTTGATGAATAAATGTAAAGTATATGTTTTACGTGCGATGAATCACCAGCTGTAAGCGTCCCGGGAACGGGGCCTTACAAAGTTGGTGTAAAGGTGGCCATGGCCGTCCACCCTCATTTCACATCACTATCTTCATTCGTTTTTTAGAAAGAGAGAGAGAGCTCTCGGCTGAAGAAGAAGAAGAAGAGGAGAAGTGAATTCAAGGTTTTTATGTGTTTATGATGGGTTTTATCTCGGTTATAAGTTTATGTGGTTATGTGTTTGTGTATGTGCTCGGGTGTGTGTTTGGTGTTGTTTTTAGGTGTTTGAACTCATTTGCATACGGGTTAGAAGGAAGATACACCCAAAGTTGCACTATGTGAGTTTATAGACCCCGGTTTTACTTGTTTTAAACTCTTTTGGGGCTGAAAATGTATTTAAACGATTTTACAATATTTATGTATGTATACCCGTATGTATTATGCATGTTTGATGCTGTTCCTTAGGTTTTATTATGTTGTTCATGCTTAGAATGACCTTGGTAAGCTTAAAACAAATAGGCTTGATGTTTGGGTTCGAAAATATCCTAGAAATATATTGAGCAGAAAGTTCATGCGCCTAAATAAGGCTCATGCGCCTGGAAATGCCTTAGAAATGTTAAGTGTAACTCATGCGCCTAAACAGTGGTCCATGCGCCTAGAATTTGTAAGCAGATGACTAAATGTAGGGCCATGCGCCCCAATAGTATCCATGCGCCTAAGTGTTCATGCGCCTAAGTGTCCATGCGTCCGAATGGACCATGCGCCCCAATAGTATCCATGGGCCTGAATAGTTCATGCGCCTAAGTATTAAAACGGATAAGTGTTGGCTGATACGCGTATATAGTAATGAACCGCCCAAATAGGACTCATGCGCCTGAATAGTGTCAAAGCGCCTAACACTTAGAATTTATTACAGAATTTTCTGGGAGTCTGTGCTTTTAGGGTTTTAACCGAGAGTTGACTGGGGCTTATTTATGATGATGTTTCATGCATGGTTATGATTGTTCCTTCATATTGTTATTGCTATTATTATTATTACTTATAGTGTGTGACTTTACGTGGTATGTTTATTATCGTAATGTAAAGTATATTGCAAAAATAAAGAGAAAGAGCAATAAAGAAAAGAAGAGAAACATTAATAAAATGTTAACAAGTTTTACAAGCTTATAGGAGTGACACGACCATGTTGTCGTTAGCTCGACCGTGTTGTGGGTTAGCTACCCCATATTGCACACGGGACCATGACCTTTGCAGTGTGTCCTGGGTGATTGGGTCGGCCTTGCCTACAGTATACAACACCTTTTCGAGGGATATAGTTGACCCTTTCAAGGGATACAGTTGACCCTTTCGAGGGATACAGTTGACCTTTTCGAGGCATACAGTTGACCCTTTCGAGGGATACAGTTGACCCTTTCGAGGGATACAGTTGACCCTTTCGAGGGATACAGTTGACCGTTTCGAGGGATATAGTTGACCCTTTCGAGGGATACAGTTGACCCTTTCAAGGGATATAGATGGCCCATCACCCGTTTTTCATCGCGCATATAGTTGGGGTATTGCTCATTGATCCATACAGAAAGTGAAAGATAAAGATAAAAGATTAGAGAACATACAAGGCATACAGTAAAGAGAACGAACAGTATTTGTTCATATAGTTAATGCGTGCTCGCATATACAGTACAAAGTTGTATTTTACAGAAAAGAGTATTTTCATATACAACATACAGAAAGTATTTTATTACTTATAAAACTAGAACTCACTCAACAACGCTGACTTTTATATATTTTCAGCTGGTAGGTAATTATTGCTGAGGATGGCAAGATGGTGATGCTACTCGACAGGAAAAGACTGACATCCATTCGTATTCTATGTTGCTGTTGTTTTGTAATGCAGTAAAACAATTCTTTTGTAAACAGATTAATGATGATGTATTGCTTAACAACAATGTTTTAAATGAAATGAATGGTTTTTGATAAATCATATCCACTGATTCAGTTTGTATAAATATAATGTATAGTGTTTTAACTAGTGTGATTGACCAAATGTGAGGTGCTTGGGAACGGGGCCTTACAAGTTGGTATCAGAGCCAAAGTTTAAGAGAATTGGGTTAATTAATTTTTTTAAAACCTAAACTTAAACTAAAAATGGGACAAATGGAGGGATGTCAGCCCGAGTAGCTACATGCCATCAGGTATATCTTTTCTTAATGATAACCGGTATTATGTGCGCATGCTATTTGATTTATGTGCTCTTAGTAGATTTAGATACTGATTAAGTCAGGATAGGAGATGCTTGGGGTATGAAGAGTAAAGTAAGTGGCTAATCACAACTGGCCACTGTAATTAGGGACTTACTATACTTGACATAACTGAGTGTTACCTTGAATGAACGTGTTAGTGTTTGAATCTTATAGTGTGTTAGAAGATGGCTGACGGTAGATCTTCAAAAGCCTCTCGTGGTGGAGGTCACGGTGCTGCTCCGCGACCTAAGAGAGGGAGACCAAAGTCGAGAAAGGGGTTCATGAAGAAACAGAGGCCCCTCATCCGGAGGGTGGCGACGAGAGCGCCAATCTGAGAGCCTCAGTAAAAGAGGTTGTTGTGGAAGAAGTTCATCAGGTCATTCAGACAATCTTACCGTCTGTGGTGACCGAAGTAATCAAGGCAGTACGAGAAGGAGATAGAAAAGAGAGGAACCGGTCCTCAGGAGAACGAGAGCAACCAGAGCCAGAAATGGTTCTCTCTGATGATGAAGAGGAAGAAGAAGAGCCTGCGCCGGAGGTAGCACGAGGCTGTAACTACGTGGCATTTATGAGATGCAAGCCCCTACCTTCGATGGAAACGGCAGTGCGGCTGCTGCTCACCGGTGGGTGAGGGAAATGGAGGCCGTTCTCGATATTAGTAAGTGTCGTGAAGACCAGAAGGTGAAATTTGCTACCCACTCTTTAGTGGACTCAGCTTTGTGCTGGTGGGACAACATTGTCCAAGCCGAGGGTAGCAGGACCATTGGGAGAATGAGATGGCCTAAACTGAAGAAGCTAGTGATTAAGGAATTTTTCCCCCACAAAGAGATGGATAAGGTAGAAAGAGAGTTCCTGCAGCTAGAGGTGGGAACGATGACACACCAGCAGTACACCACAAAATTCAATGAAATGGCGCGGCTGGTGCCTGATCAAGTGACACCACTGTCACGTAAGTAATAGATACATCTAGGGGCTGCCGGCGGATATCCGTAGGCATATGATCGCCGCCCGGTCGCGCACTTTTAGGTCGGCGGTTGATTTGGCCGGTAGATTATATGATGAGCGCGAGGTGGTGGTGGCTGAGGTGAAGAAGGCGAGTGGGGATGGAAGGAACTGGAATGGGAAGCGGTTTGGACGTGGTGGGGCCGTTCCAAACAATAAGGCGGCAAAGGTGGGTGACCGATGTGTGGTCACAGCTTGTGCAGGGAGGAAGAAATATGGCAAATGTGGAAGGGGACATACTAGTGAGTGCAGGATGGGGATGAACGTATGCTTCAGGTGTGGTCAGCCTGGCCACATCGCTAGAGACTGTAAGAAGCCAAGGGCGGAGAGCTCTGGGGCGGAGAAGAAGAAACCGGAGGAAGGAGGGTAGAGGGCAAGTGCTAGAGCTTACACTATGAATAGGGAGGAAGCCAGAGCTGATCCTAATGTTGTGTCAGGTATGTTTCTAGTAAACCAAATTTATGCCTCTGTGTTGTTTGATTCCGGTGCTAGCAGAAGTTTTATTTCCACTACTTTCTGTGCTAAGTTACCTGTTAGTAGTAGAAAGGTCAGTGAACCATTCAATGTAGAAACTGCTATTGGTAAGTCCACTAGAATTACTGAGGTGATAGAGGACTGTGCCATAGAACTAGAAGGTCATAGGTTTGCTGCTAGGTTACACGTGATACCCCTAGGTGGCTTTGATGTAGTACTAAGGATGGACTGGTTAGCAACCTATGAAGCAAACATCGTATGTCGTAAGTAGATGATTCGATTGGTTGCGTCCGATGAGAGTTTGGTTACAATTTATGGAGATCACGTTACTACGATCCCGAAGATGATTTCGATGGCGGTGGCGGGGAAGTGCATGAGATGTGGATGTAGTGCCTACTTGGCATACGTAAAAGATGTGGATGCGTTGGTACCGCAATTATCCGAGGTACCAGTGGTGTGTGACTTTCAGGACATATTCATGGAAGAGTTACCCGACGTGCCACCGAATCGCAAGATTGAGTTCCAAATTGATTTGGTACCCGGTGCTCAACCTGTTGCCAAAGCACCGTATCGGTTAGCTCCAACAGAAATGAAAGAGCTGATGGAGCAGTTGCAAGAGTTGCTCGATAAGGGGTTCATTAGACCGAGTATCTCTCCCTGGGGTGCTTCGGTCCTGTTTGTGAAGAAGAAAAACGGTAGTATGAGGATATGCATTGACTACCGTGAGCTGAACAAGCTGACAGTGAAGAATCGATACCCTTACCGATGATATATGATTTGTTTGATCAGCTTCAGGGTGCTAAATGGTTTTCAAGAATAGATCTTTGATCTGGTTACCATCAGCTGAAGGTGAAGGAGCAGGATATCCCTAAAACATCTTTTCGCACGCGCTACGGTCACTACGAGTTCCTCGTTATGTCGTTCGGTTTGACCAATGCGCCAGCTGCTTTTATGGATTTGATGAACCGAGTGTGTCGGCCAATGTTGGATAGATCAGTAATTGTGTTTATTGATGATATTCTGATCTACTCGAAGAACGAAGAAGAGCATGCCGGTCACATTCGGGAGGTGTTGGAGACCTTAAGAAGGGAGAAGTTGTGTGCTAAATTCTCCAAGTGCGCGTTTTGGTTACGCGAAGTTCAATTCTTAGATCACGTGATAAATCCCGAGAGGATTATGGTATACCGTGCTAAGGTGGAGGCTGTGATGCAATGGAAGTCTCCAACGACGCCATCCGAGATTCGTAGTTTCTTGGGGTTAGCGGGATATTATCGAAGGTTCATTCAGGACTTCTCCAAGATAGCCTCCCCGTTGACTAAGCTGACCCGTAAGGATGTAAAGTTCGTGTGGGGTGAAGAGCAGGAAAGAGCTTTTGAGGAATTAAAGGCACGACTGACCCAAGCCCCTGTCTTGTCATTACCCGAAGGAAGCAAGGATTTGGTGGTATATTCAGATGCTTCTTACTCGGGGTTGGGATGTGTGTTAATGCAGAGAGGGAAGGTTATAGCCTACGCATCCCAACAATTGAAAGTGCATGAGGTTAACTATCCTACTCATGACTTGGAGCTAGCAGCCGTGGTCTTTGCGTTGAAGATTTGGAGATACTATCTCTACGGGACAAAGTGCATCATTTTTACCGACCACAAGAGCTTGAAGTACTTCTTCGAGCAGAAGGATCTGAACATTAGGCAGAGGCGATGGTTGGAGCTTATAAAGGATTATGATTGCGACATCCATTATCATCTAGGCAAGGCCAACGTGGTGGCTGATGCCCTTAGTCGAAAAGAGAGGCCCGAGCCGATTCGGGTGAAAACCTACCAACTGATCATGACCTCTGACGTAATGAAGCAAGTCAAGGAGTTTCAAGATGAGGCATTAAAAGAAGATCATCTAAACTATGAAAGACTGAGAGGTCTAGTTGGGGAATTGGGTGAAAACACACTTGGTGTTAAAACTCGATTTGGAAGATTGTGGATTCCTTATTTTGGGGATCTACGTGTGAGGATTATGGATGAAGCTCACAAGACTCGATACTCCATTCATCCTGGTGCCACAAAAATGTATCAAGATATGAAGAAAGATTATTGGTGGCTGGGCATGAAGCGTGATGTGGTGGAGTATGTGAGTAAGTGCCTTACTTGCCTACAGGTGAAGGCCGAACATCAGAAGCCATATGGGAAGATCCAACCTTTGGATATACCGGAATGGAAGTGGGAGCACATCACCATGGATTTCATTACGAAGCTGCCACGTACTCTGAAAGGATACGATGGCATATGTGTGATTGTCGAACGCCTGACGAAAAGTGCTCACTTCCTACCGATCCGTGAGACATATTCATCCGAGAGGTTGGCTGACCTGTTCATCAAGGAGATTGTAACTCGTTATGGTGTGCCAGTGTCTATTGTGTCTGATCGTGACACCGGTTTACCTCTAAATTCTGGAAGAAATTCCACGATGCCATGGGGACGAGGTTACATATTAGCACGGCTTATCATCCCCAAACTGGAAGACATGCTTCGGGCATGTGTGATTGATTTCGAGGGAAGTTAGGACGACCTTTTACCGCTAGCGGAATTCTCGTACAAAAATAGTTATCATGCCAGCATTGGTATGCCGCCATACGAGATGCTATACGGTAGAAGGTGTAGAACGCCCGTATGTTGGGGAGACATTGGGCAGAAAGAATTGGGAAACGTCAAAGTAATCAAGGCTACGACTAAAAAGCTTGAGAAGATTAAAGCCTTGATAAAGGCAGCCAAGGATAGACAGAAGTGGTATGCCGATAAACGACGCAGATCGATCGGGTTCCAGGTGGGTGACCGGGTTATGTTGAAGGTCTCGCCTTGGAAGGGTATTATCCGATTCAGGAAGCGGGGCAAGTTGAGCCCAAGATATATAGGCCCTTTCCAAATCATTACTCGAGTAGGAGAGGTGGCGTATAGATTGGAGTTGCCAGATGAGTTAAGTGAAATCCACTCGACATTCCATGTATCTCATTTAAGAAAATGCTTAGCTGATGAAGACATGATTATTCCACTGGAGGATATCGAGGTAGATGAAAGGCTCAATTATATGGAGCAACCAGTGGCAATCATCGATCGTAAAGAGAAAAGGCTGAGAAATAAAGTGGTTCCTCTTGTGCGTGTACAGTGAAAGCACAGGAAGGGATCTGAATCTACATGGGAAACTGAGAAGGAGATGAGACAGCACTATCCTCGTCTGTTTGAGGAATAACAGGTTTCGGGGACGAAACCTATATAAGGGGGTGGACTTGTGACACCCACTTATTTTAAAAAGACAAGAAATGAAGAATAAAAAGAAAGAAAATCAATAAAGTCCAAGTGGAGGGACTAAAAGTGTCCAAAAGGACAAATTTTTGTAAAAGTTGGTGTAAAGGTGGGCATGGCCGCCCACCCTCATTTCACATCACCATCTTCATTCATTTTTTTAGAAAGAGAGAGAGCTCTCGGTTGAAGAAGAAGAAGAAGAAGAAGAGGAGAAGTGAATTCAAGGTAAGAATTCAAGGTTTTTATGTATTTATGATGGTTTTATCCCAGTTATAAGTTTATGTGCTTATGTGTTTGTGTATGTGCTTGGGTGTGTGTGTTTGGTGGTGTTTTCAGGTGTTTGAACTCATTTGCATACGGGTTAGAAGGAAGATACACCTAAAGTTGCACTAGGTGAGTTTCTAGACCCTGGTTTTACTTGTTTTAAACTCTTTTGGGGCTGAAAATGTATTTAAACAATTTTACAATATTTATGTATGTATACCCGTATGTATTATGCATGTTTGATGATGTTCCTTAGGTGTTATTATGTTGCTCATGCTTAGAATGACCTTGGTAAGCTTAAAACAAATAGGCTTGATATTTGGGTTCGAAAATATCCTAGAAATATATTGAGCAGAAGGTTCATGCGCCTAAATAAGGCTCATGCACCTGGAAATGCCTTAGAAATGTTAAGTGTAACTCATGTGCCTGAACAGTGATCCATGCGCCTAGAATTTGTAAGCAGACGACTAAGTGTAGGTCCATGGGCCCCAATAGTGTCCATGCGCCTAAGTGTTCATGCGCCTAAGTGTCCATGCGTCCGAATGGACCATGCGCCCCAATAGTATCCATGCGCCTGAATAGTTAATGCGTCTAAGTGTTAAAATGGATAAGTGTTGGCTGATACGCCTATATAGTAATGAAGCGCCCAAATAGGACTCATGCGCCTGAATAGTGTCAAAGCGTCTAACACTTAGAATTTATTACAGAATTTTCTAGGAGTCTGTGCTTTTAGAGTTTTGACTGAAAGTTGACTGGAGCTTATTTATGATGATGTTTCATGCATGGTTATGATTGTTCCTTAATATTGTTATTGCTATTATTATTATTACTTATAGTGTGTGACTTTATGTGGTATGTTTATTATCGTAACGTAAAGTATATTGTAATAATAAAGAGAAAGAGCAATAAAGAAAAGAAGAGGAACATTAACAAAATGTTAACAAGTCTTGCAAGCATATAGGAGTGACACGACCATGTTGTCGTTAGCTCGACCGTATTGCGGGTTAGCTACCACATATTGCACCCGGGACCAGGACCTTTGCAGCGTGCCCTGGGTGATTGGGTCGGCCTTGCCTACAGTACACAACACCTTTTCGAGGGATATAGTTGACCCTTTCGAGGATACAGTTGACCCTTTCGAGGGATACAGTTGACCCTTTCGAGGCATACAGTTGACCCTTTCGAGGGATACAGTTGACCATTTCGAGGGATATAGTTGACCGTTTCGAGGGATACAGTTGACCGTTTCGAGGGATATAGTTGACCCTTTCGAGGGATACAGTTGACCCTTTCGAGGGATATAGATGGCCCATCACCCGTTTTTCATCGCGCATATAGTTGGGGTATTGCTCATTGGTCCATACAGAAAGTGAAAGATAAAGATAAAAAATTATAGAACATACAAGGCATACAGTAAAGAGAACGAACAGTATTTGTTCATATAGTTAATGCGTGCTCGCATATACAGTACAAAGTTGTATTTTACAGAAAAGAGTATTTTCATATACAACATACAGAAAGTATTTTATTACTTATAAAACTAGAACTCACCCAGCAACGCTGACTTTTATACATTTTCAGCTGGCAGGTAATTATTGCTGAGGATGGCAAGATGGTGATGCTACTCGACAGGAAAAGACTGACATCCATTCGTATTCTATGTTGCTGTTGTTTTGTAATGCAGTAAAACAATTCTTTTGTAAACAGATTAATGATGATGTATTGCTTAACAACAGTGTTTTAAATGAAATGAATGGTTTTTGATAAATCATTTCTGTTGCTTAAGTTTGTGTAAATATAATGTATAGTGTTTTAGCTGCTGTGATTGACCAACTGTGAGGTGCTCGGGAACGGGGCCTTACATTATAAAAGGATAGTTTTAAGGTCATTTAAAATAAATAATAATTATTACCTTTATCAAATTCTAAATAATTAATTATTGAATTATTTATCTTTTTTCACATATCATATTTAATCATTATTAATTCAATAAGTTAAATCAATGAATTTTTATTTTTAATTGATTGATTCCAACATTATGAACCCAAAAAACATAAACGATTGCTTTATTTTATTTTGCTTAATTTATTTATTAAAAATATCTAAATTCCAATTAAAACCCTAGTTCATGTCCAATTGATAATTTTATTATCGAACTTAATCTTGAATCTATACGTTTAGGTAACTTGTGAAAGAAGTCATTGGAGCCTCGTTTAGTCTCTTATCATCATTCTTATACTTACTTTTCATGTGAGTTTCCTTGCCCCTTTTATACATTTTTCACACTATTTTGGGGTGAAATATGGTATACTTACTTATAAATTGGTAACTTATACATCATACACTTATAAACGTTTGAGACTTGTAAAGCACTTGCAATTCATCTTTATATTTTGTCATGGTTATTTGTGTGTTGTCAGTGATTATATGAGATACATAGTTTGTTTACAATCATTAAATATTGCTAGCCTAGTGACGTCTTAGATCTTTGGGCCTGACAAGCCTATTTGGTGCTAAAGCCGAGGTATTGCCGGCTCCTGATGACGTATGCTTGTTCATCATGGGAACCAAATACACTTAGCCAATCTTATATACTTGTAATCAAGTCGAGGTTTGGTTGTAACGATTTGTGTTCTATAACCTTACTAACTTATAACCTATGACATGAATTGCTACTTGCAACCTTGTTATATTATGTATGAAAACCTTGAAAACTCACCAACTTTTTAGTTGATCTTTTATTTTTATCATGTTTCAGGTTTACTTATTGTGGATTCTTTTCGTGCTCATATAAGACTTAGACCTTGTTTAACTTAACATGTTATTTCTTTGTTTGATGCTTTTGTATTGTATGAACTTATTTGTCTTGTAATGTTTTAATAAATAATGATATTTATTTATATTTCAACTTAATTAGTTCCATGTGCTATGAGCAATCGTCTCCCATTCGTCCGCCCCGATGATTCCGCCATCGGTCGGGGTGTGACACTTATTGATGTTGAAGATATAGAGTTTCATTTGTTAAAACTTGGGTTTATGCCTAGATACGATTGTTGGTCAATGCATGGAGAATCACTTACCAATCATAGAACATCGTCAATGAATGTACACAATGATCATAGTGAGAGCAATGATTCATACATACATGACAATAACGACCATTCAAATGAGGTTAACGACAATTTAAATGAAATGTTTCATGATTTTGACACTAATGTCGGTGATGATAATCAGAAAAAATTACAACATCTATTTGATGATTAAGAAAAAAGCGTTATACCCCGATTGTGAAAAGTTTTCAAAACATAGTATTGTGTTGAAGTTGTTTAACTTAAAGTCAAATTATGGATGGGGTGATAAAAGTTTCACAAGCTTATTAGTGATTTTACATGATATGCTTCCAGAAGGTAATGAGTTACCAATTTCGACATACCAAGCAAAAAAACTAATGTGTCCAATGGGATTAGAAGTTGAAAGAATACATGCATGTCCAAATGATTGTATGTTGTATAGAAACGAGTTTGAATAGGAACATAAATGTGTTACATGAGTTGCATCGAGATATATACGTAAAAAAGAACCGATGAAGTTGACGATGATATGACGAAAAATGGGCCACAAGCAAAAATGTTGTGGCATTTCCCTGTAATACCAAGACTAAAACAATTATTTTCAAACACAAATGACGCAAAATTGTTACGTTGGTATTCAAATGAGCGTATAAATGATGGGAAAGTAATACATGTGGCGGATTCACCATAGTGGAGGATAATTGACAACATATATCCAGAATTCGGGAATGAGACTAAGAATATACGATTTAGACTTAGTTCAGATGGAATCAATCCTTTTGGAAACATGAGTAGTCTTCATAGTACGTGGTTGGTTCTTTTATGCATATACAATCTTCTACCTTGGTTATGTATGAAACAGAAATACATTATGATGTTGTTTTAATTCTGGGTCCTGAACAACTTGGTAATGACATAGATGTTTATCCATCTTCTTTGATTAATGACTTAAAAGCTCTATGGAATTCAGGTGTAGATGTGTATGATGCTTATAGCAAAGAATACTTCAAATTACGAGCTATGATTTTTTGCACCATAAGTGATTTTCCAGCATATGGTAATTTGTCTAGATATAGTACGAAATGTAGGCTTGCTTGTCCTGTTTCTGAAAATGAGACTAGTTCAATTTGGTTAAATAATTGCAAGAAAACAATATATATGGGACATCGAAGATTTCTTCTGACAAATCATTATTATCGGAAGAAAAAAAAGGAATATGATGAAAACATCGAGCACCGAACGATGAGGGAACAATTTAATGCATTTTTACGGGTTGAAAAACTAAATAGTGTATGTGGTCCCTGTATGTTGTTTGTGTAAAGAATGTTCAATAATCAAAGTGAAGGTGATATATAGGCTAGGTTAGAATAAAGAACATTCATTTTTGGTGAAAAAAATGTAAACTTTGTCTTATACGTGAAAGCATACAACTAGAAGATGATTTTATATAGAGATGTGAAAGCAATATTTTTGCAGGCATGCCATTTAGAAAATTAGTGCTAGATTCTGATTGTTATTGTTTTTTGTTTTGAATTTTTGAGTTTAATTTTTTAAAAATCCTTTAAATTTTGACTCAGAATTGGTTTTACTAAAACTTTATTGTGGCTGTAGTATGTGTTTTAGATATCTAGTTAGGTATCTCATAGAAGAAAATGAGCTGATTTAATTAGGATAAAATGTTTTGAGTTCTAAATTTCACTAGCTAAGATTGATATTTTAAGAATAAAGTTATGGAAACAATATGAATATTTACTTGATATCTACAACAATTTTTTATGGTAAAAAACAGGGGAAGTCTATCCGATTTGGAGTAGTATTCTTGGTGTAAATGTAATTTTATTCACTCTCATTATGATAATTTTCCTTTGTTTTATAGTAAAATATAAAGACTATGTCTAGAAGAGGCAAACACGGTGTTAGTTCTTGTTATAAAAACTAGCAGAGGAGGACTATTACATTAACTTTGATGAGAATAATCAGCCAGACGATGATAATGCCTCTATTTTTGTATCATTGTTTGGTATAAAATGTAAGCAAATGCTTCTGTATCATATAGATGTGAAACATATAGAACAAAGCACGTCGGATCAACTATTGTTAGAAACCAAGGTATTGTGTCATTATTTTGATATATGAACTATCTTTTTAACTATTATGTTTCACTTTTCTATTTTGTTAATCTCTAGGAAACGTGAAATATGATAAATGATTATATGCTTAAGAGTGCAAAGGAAAACTTGTATTAAGAGTATGCTTGTTAAAAAGTTTTTCTTAATAAAGGTGAGACTCCTTTTAATAAATATACATATTTTGATCTTGTTTATTGGGGTGATTTTGTTAAACTAAAGACAAGCGAAGATTTTTGGTATGTGTGAATCTTATTATTATTATTATTATTATTATTATTATTATTATTATTATTATATTATTATTATTATATTTGTCTTATTATTTATGTGTTTAAAAGAATTAAAAGTAGTTTTTGGTTTTCGTGAAGATAAAAAGTAAGAAATCTCAAGCAAGTGCAAAGATAAATAAAAATAAACTCCATTTAAGACGTACCGAATATAAGGGTTCAAGCCTAAAGTTGGATCTAGATGGGATCAACTTGAAGTTGTTTATCCACATCTTGAAAATGTAGGAAGTGCACGATCTAAACTTCATGTAGCCGGTAGAGTAAAAAAACAAAGAAACTAATTTGTATGAACTTGAAGAAGACATACAAGAAGAAATCTTTATTATATAAAATTATATGTGTTATAGTTTCGTATTTTAACATTTATTTTCTTATAGGTTTGTATCGAGAATGAAATGAAATTCAATGGTACTAATTCTCAAGGTCATGAAGATCCTCTAGTTAAAGTCTTAGGACCTGAGCACAGGGGGACGCTGTCATACAATTTCAAATATTATAGGTAATGAAAGTTACAAAATAGTTTCTTTGCATATTTGTATTCATATTGATGTATTTTTGGATATTGAGTTTATAGGTTTAACAAAAGGTTCACGATGGATTGTTCAAAGGTGGTAGATGAGTTACAAGAGACAAACGAGTAAATCTGAACCAGATGAGACCCTCAGTACAAAGGATGGAGGGGAACCCAAATATCCTTGTTGGTTGTGCATGTGGTCGATCATTTATCAATTATCCACTGATAAGGTAATATATTTATAGGTTTAATTATAAGGTTATATACACACAGACAAACATCTATTTATTAATAATATTGTATGATTTTGTAGAAATTAACGAGATGCGTTTAAACTATCTGCACACCAACCTGATTTGAAATTAGAGGTTGCTAACGGACACGTGTGGCTAACTTCAAACACGATCTTACATGGGAAACAAATAAGTGCATGTTGAGTCAAAGTCTAAGTAGATACCATTATTGAAGGTCGTGAGAAAATACTTGTCGTTGATTTGACACGAACTGATGAGATTGGTTCGGTTGGTGATATGCTTCATCAGTTTGTTCAACGGCCAAGCGTTGCATTAACGGTATAATTGTTTATATATTATGTTACTTTTTTATAATAATACCTAGTTTAATATATGTTGTAATGTTATAGCTTGTGAATCAAGATGCAACATTCAAATCAACAAGTGGCTCAAGAAAGGCCTTGAGTACCGTTCATCGAGTCAAAGAGGTGCTTCATCACAAACTAACATGGATGACTTTACAACGAGTTCATGTTATCGACCTCAAGTACTCTATTTATTTTAGTTTGAACTGTTTACATTATAACAAAATGTTTGTATTTTAGATGGAGCTGGACGATGAGTATCAAGTTCAAATGCCTATTCAACAACACATTGATTAGACGGGGTTTATGGATATGGTAAAATATTAACAACACTTTTTTATAACTATCCACACACACTTACATATAAATATATATAAAGTACTAATGTTTTAATAATCGATTCTTAGTGCAGGTACATCAACATCAACAACCCCAAAATATATGTAAACAACCAATGCCAACCACTCTTGCTTCCAATCCTAGTCTAGTTGTTATCTTTGATGTAAATTTTGCTTTCCAAAAAATAAAGAAAAGGTCTTGGGCGATAAGTAATATGCCTGAACTATTATCAAGACATGTTGGTGATAGCAACAGGATTATGAGTTATTCACGAACGGAATGTATCGTGACAATGTTGAATTTCGGATTCCATATGAGGAGCTGTTACAAATGTTCATTAACGGCTGCCTTGATATCACCATTATATATTGGTTTGCAATGTAAGTTATCATTAGTTTTATATGATACAACAACATTTATATGCATAATTAAGTATTAACTTTATCGTGATTATTTTATTTGATTTAAGGTATTTTTATGAGTTGGACAATTCAAAATGTGTTTTCTTTAATCCGGGCAAAACCACTTATCAAGAATGCACGAATAATTCTCATGGCGTTCAAAAACATATCCTAGATATATATGCGCTTCATCGAGACAAACAATTTTTTGTAGCACCATATTTAGTCGGGTAATATTTATTTTTGCATCATACATACACATATAAATATATATACTTAATTATTCTATAATTTGTTTTGTAGTTTTCATTGGTTGATACTGATTATTTCTCCTATAACTCGTAGGATATATCATTGATTCTATAATGGGAGAAAAGACAAGTGATTGTTACACTCTATTGTTTTTAATTGAACAAGCCTTTAAGTGTAGATTTAATTGGAAAATGGTAGAGGTATGTTTTCTAACTTTTTGTAATAAGTTTTCTTGTATTTAAATAAAATTAACACATGTATTTTCAATGCAGTGCAAGCAACAGAAAAATAGTTGGGAATATGGCTTTATGTGATCAATCATACTATGACTTTGTCATGAATTATCAAAGAAATTATCCTTGTAAGAGTTTTATTTATTAATATACTTTACTTATTGCCCTAAAAATTTTAATTATATATACTAAATCTTATTCTCTTCTTATTTACTTTTAGATACGGAATGACAAAAGCTATATGTCTCAAAAGGAAGTTGACAACTTGATATTAGATTTGATCCTGCAGTTTATTAATAAGATGCATCCTTGGTTGATGTGAACATGTTTTGAGATATTATAGTTTTTGTATATATTAGACCTAGTGCTAGTGTTTGTGATGATGTAATGTGTAAATGCAAAGTTTATAACAATGTATTTAAGCTGAAATATTTTGATTCAGTGTGTGGGTTTAAAGGTTACGGACTGAATTTTAAATTATTAAATTATATATATGCGGGTTATGGATTAATAGGTAGGATGCATAAATATAAATGAAGCTGTAAATGATGCTGTGATTTGAATATATGAAAATTTGAAATTCAATCAGATATAGAACCTCCCAAGAAGAAACATTTTATAAGACGACTTTTAATAAATATTTAATAATTGTCATTTGATTTTTTAAGGCGATCTTTTAATAAAATTGGGTGGGGTTTTGACATTTTATTTTGGGCGGTTTTTTCTCAACGCTACAAAAAATTCTTGTTTTTTGTAGCGATGCATTTTCAGGCGGTTTTTATACCTCCACAAAAAAGCTATTCCAGCGTCTCAAATAACTTATTATGTAGTAGTGAGTTTTGAACAGTGTTTGCTAAAAATACAGTGACAATAAATTTCTTATATCTTTCATTTATAACCAGTTATAATCATACGATATAATATATAGAATACACTCACATAAATTTAAGAAATGAGTTATGCATGTTTTTACTATTAATACTTGTTAGTCTGTCTCATAATTTATGGTTTAACGTACGGACCTCGTCCCCTCACATGCGCATATATACATACCACATGCATGCCCTCGTGCATGTGTATATATATATCATGTGTATCATCTGTACGGTGGATCCTTCAACTCGACAAACTTAACGAATCCAGCTGTTGACACTTTGTCACTATCATACAAATTAATATTTCAAATCAATCAATACGTACACTTTCGTACCCTTTTCCTTTCATATCTCTAAATCAAATAAATTATATTAATATATTACAACAACATGACTACATGAGGTTACAAAACCAACTCTATATATACATGACAAACACACACACCCACAAGATGTATTAATTCATTCAATACCATCAAACAAATTCAAGTTTTAAGTTGAATCTCAACATCCATTATTATTATCATCATCATCAATCATGTCAATGTTGAACTTCTTTTCTCTAAGAGACTTGCACGACTCCACAAACGACTTGCTCCATTCGCCACACCTCAAAAGCGCGCTCTCGCGCCACGAGCAAGGCCAAACGCGCGTCCAAATGGCGTCCGAGGCGTCTCTAAAGATGCTAGACTCGTGTGGGAGAACCAAAGACATACTCTTTCTAGTCAAAACTCACATCCAAGACCTCCAGTCGACGTTTCACCGAATCACTCTTGGTGAAACGTCGACTGAGAAGAAGTTTGGCGCGTATCATGTTCATAGAAAAGATCTCAAGAAACAGATGTTGAAGCGGCTAAAATCGCTTAAAATGACCAAAGACGCGAGCTTGAGCAACGGTTGTAATGAAGATGATGATGACCTAATGGTTGTAGTGAATGTGTTGGGTGAGGTTAGGGAAACCATAATCTCGCTACTCGATTCGCTTATGTTACTTATGTCAATGCCAAACCTAACCCTAAGGCTAGGAAATCAGTGAATTGTAATGTGAAGGCTAAGTTTATGAGGTTGAATAGTTTGAGCCCATGGGAGAAGTGTGACGTAGACGCGGTTCGACGCGCGATCGAGCGGTTGGAGGCTGTGGAGAGTGCTGTGGAGGATTTGGAGGTTGAATTGGAATGTATCTTCAAGAGATTGATAAGAACTAGGGTTTTGTTACTTAATATTCTCTCAAATTAGAGAGAGGTATAATACACATAGTTTGTATTCTTTGATTCATTATGTTGTTTGTTATATTAAAATAGATTATGATGTTTGGGACTTTTTGTTATATGTTAGGGAATATAACATTTCATTTTGAAATATCTATTCAAACTAGACACGAGTCATGAGCTTTTTAAATAACTCTATGACATTTCATGTAGTAAGTGGCGTAGCTACTTGTAACAAATTAAAGTATAGGATAAAAATTCCTCTATATCCAAATTGCTATAATACCAAACCGCCTTTTAATTGATTTGACCAAAAATATGTTATCTTTTGTTATACGTTGATATGGTTCTTGAATCATTGTCAGCTACATGTGCAATTTGTCAACCATTGTCGGTAAGTCAGAAACACAAGAATCATTTTAAAGAAGGAGGTGGGAATGGGATAAAACTTTGACGAATTAAAAACGAAATTTGTCACAAGAAAACAAAGGTACTTAACTAGTTTCAAACTTCATCCTCAATTCTCCGACATTTGTTAATTTGTTAGGTTTTATGATTGGTTTGTTGTTGAAATTATTATTCTTAAGTGGTAAGTGAACCAGTGATGAATTCATAAGCAACTTCCAATCTCTAAGTATATATTATTAAAGCTATATCTAAATAATTAGACAATTGTGATGGTTTATATATAAGCAACTTCTTAATTAGTTACTTGACCACATTTTCCATGTTAATTTTAAACACACTTATGTCAAATTACTAACTAATAAATTTAAGAATGCAAAAGAAGTTGTAACAAGGAGAACGGAAAAAAGAAGAAAACAAAAGAGTATCACTAACGACTTACAATGAATGTCTTTGATTTTCTTTTCATATCAGACTCTAAACTTAACAATTACAGTATGTACCACTATATCAAAGTATGCGTACATCTCAACGCTTGACGGTATATAATCTAAAAGTACGCATAAGTTACTACCCACAAGCATACCCATGAAAACATCATAATGTTCCAATCTCTAGCCCTTCACAACCAAGGAACTCTATCACTTAGCCGAATATGGAACATCAACTACAATTTACGAGCCATGAACAACAATAACCGCATATGGACCATTGTAAATGGTCAAGAATTATTGCGGTTTGTGTATCATGAGTCTAGAATAGTTTATTGTCATACGCTTGCTACATCGATAAAGGAAGCATCATCCTTCGCTTTGTTTTACGGTTCAATTTTATTTGCTTTGTTACCTTCATACATAACACAAGTAACCATGCGACGGTTGCTAAGATTAAAGTGAGCCTCAAGTGCATGAAATACAAGGAGACAACCGAGGAAACAATGAATGCTAGAATCACAAGTTCCCATATTACAAACATCATCATATCCATCCTGCATCCAGATAAACCAAGCATGAACCATATCAAACCCCTAAGCATGCATACAAAATCTTTTGAGTACAACTTTATGTACATCAAATAGAAACTAAGTTTCATGAAAATGTTAGGCTCCAAGCTTTAGATATTTCTGCTAAATTCCACACATAACAGAAGATATAAGGTCATCTCACACAATCACACAATTAGGTTCTAATGAGTCCAATTAACAATTAGCTCTATTGGGCCCAAGATTTTCGCTTGAGCCTAGTATTTGGGTTTAGGCTCACCACAGTTAAGCATGAAATATGGTAGCCTACCCCTTAGGCTCTTATATATCTTAGAGCATTCGTAGTAGGTGCCCCAATGACACAATATGAGGCATAGATCCGATCCATAACGTAGGATCGATGTAGCAACATCGACAATCATCTCGAGGTCAATGATCGATGATCATCACGTAATATGTTGTGATAGGAGAAATGTAATTTATATTCTTGATTTCAAAGAATTCACCCCATGTGATAATTGTTGCCCAGAAATCAATATTTCAATACAAGAATAAATTGAAAATACAGAGACAACTTGTCTCAGGAATACTATTATAAACAAAAACCACACCGAATACAATGATTATAACTCCCTATTTATACTATACTTATGCTTATCCTAATATAATTTAAACACTATTTAAATGATTAGATAATTATATAAACTCACTTCTAGTCTAATACAAACTCATTTAATATTAATAAACTAACATAATAGTTATCTATTTATTTAAATCAAGACTAAACTTTCAATGATTCTATGAAAGCTCTTTGATATGTTTTGCATCATCATCCTATTGATTCTTATCAAATGATTCACAAAAATAATCTTCAAATTCCTTGGTAGACATATCAAGGATTAAAAAAAATACCAAAACGATATCTTCAAGTTATAACTAGTCTAAGGAATGTGCAGTTCAAGATATAATCGATCAACTGATCTAATACAGATAACCAACATCCGAACACAAAACCACGATAAAAAACAAGCGTCAGATGATCTTAAAAGATACATACCTCGAAGAAGAAGAAGAAGACGACGAAGATTTAGCATTGTAGGAAAACAAAGAGAGCGCGGCCCAATCAAGCTTGGATCGAATTTGATATTGTCGTAGCTGTTCGGCCAAATCCGATCGTTTAATCTTATGATGTTTGAACATGCTAATGGAATGCAATTGCATATTCAGCCTAGATTATTCTACCTTTTGACAATTAGATTCTGTTTGAATGAAATGAAAACAATTGGTATCAATGATGATGATGATGATGATGATGATGATGATGATGATGATGATGATGATGATGATGATGATGATTAAGGTAGGAGACCAATGCAGGAGAAGGAGATGTAGGTTACAAACGTCTCTTTCTCTCTGCGTTCCTTGGATGCATCGTGATCCCTAAACCTATGGAATTTGTATTTATACCTTGTTACTAGATTTACAATTCACCACCTTTAACTTTGATTGCTTTTTTTGTCGTTCCAAATGAAATTTATATGGACATACTTTATACCATGCTACCCATCTTATGTTTTAGTAAGGATCCAAATAAAAATTTAAAAATAGTGTTAACAACAATTATAATTCACCTATTTTGACGTCTGAATCAAGTTTTTGGAATGTGAAATCTTTGTAAGGTTCCATCTATACTGATACAAAGAAAGGTCATAAAATAATATTCTATCATCATAAATTAGTGAGAATATTAGATAAAAGTACCAATGAAATATAGTTGGATGCAAAATTTTGTTTTAAGAGGGAAATTTGGTAAAAAGTGTGTTTTTATGCCGCAAAGTATGCAGGATCGGTTTTTTCACTAAACACTTGTTCTCTCTCAAACTCACTTAATCACACTTGGTTAGATGATGCAGAATCCCTCTAACAGTTGATAATAATATACTAAGTAACAAAGAACACAAGAAGATAATTTTCAAGGTATTTGTATATATTACTTCTCAACTCAAAGTATTACAAGACTCTTACAAACATCTTACATGAGTTACAATGAGAAACTAAATATACTATCACCTACAGCCGGATATGCTTTGATACCAACTGGAAACCTATAAGTAAAGCAAATACTACAATGCTAAATACAAGGTGTTAGGTCTAGAATCATAGATCTAGTCCATTTTGTATAGGCTTATAACTTGAATTAATATCTGTAATGAATGTTTGTAATTCATTATTGTGTATGTATTAAATGCATAGGTTAACTCGTATATATATGTTGATTTATGTATGTTTGCAGGTAAAACATTATGTAAGAAACATCTACGGATGAACATTTTGTTCTTCCGTAGATATGTTTCTTACAAGTAAATTACATCCGAAGATCTTCTGCAGATGAACAACCAGATCTGAAGAACAAGTTTGCTTCGGAAGAACAAGTTTTCTACGGAAGAACAAGGTTGCTTCAGAAGAACAATCATCTATGGAAGACTTTTCCTGCAGAGTCTAGACACTTCTATTCAAATAATACAAATGTTACAAGGCAACAAGGAAGTTATGCGAATCCCAAGAAATCCGATGATTCCTTAGCAGAAACAATTCAAATCCCAAGAGATCTGGTGTTTCCTTAACAGAAACATTTTTGTCTATAAATATGGATCCTAGGTTTCGAATCAATTGACTGCGACGGCCGAGACGACAATCATACAAGCACCACATTACAATCAAACATCACATCAAATTACACAAACCAAAACCCTAGCAGCTGTCATATCATTAAAATCATATCATTCATTCATTGTTTATTCAATTGTTATCATTAACATCTTTTAATGAAATACATTTGAATTGAATATTTGTCCGATCATTTATTGTGTTATATTCATTGTGTTCTTTTCACTCATAAATCATTATTGATATTGAAATTTAATAAAAACAATTAAAGCAAGTTAACGTTGATTCCGCAAACGTTGACTTGTTTTTCAACCAACACTAATAATTTCTGATTGCGATCATTGGATTCACACAAGGTATCTTAGATAAAGAATCATTTAAGATTTGGTAGTCATGACATATCCATGAATTACCTTTTGTCACCAACTAAAGTTGACAACTGTACTAACTGATAAAAGATAAACAATAGAATAAAATATTGTCAACTACATGAGCGTGGGAAAGCTCCATTCAGTATCTCAGAGATTTGCAGCGGAGTGTCAGAAGAACCATAGTTATGTCCACTGGTTCATAGTAGGTTCTTCCGAAGGTTAACTGGCTTCGAAAGAATAGTTTCAAAGCCACTTATACTTCGGAAGAAGCTACTTCTTCTGAGACTTGAGGCTTACTTCAGTTCTTCATACTTCGGAAGTCATTTGTCTTGAATTCTTCTAAGTGTTGATCTTCGGAAGAAGGAAGACTTTGTCTTTGGAAGTTGTTGTTTTCCTTCGAAAGATTCTTGAAACATGATCTTCGGAAGTTTTGCTTTCACGTTTAGAAGAACTTTACTTAGCTTCATAAAATCTTTATTAGTTGTACAAATATACTCTAAGTGTTTGATTTTGGTTGCACCAGTCTTTGTTGATCCAACAAATTAAAATGGGGATCTGACACGTCTATTCATAAATGATGATTTTAAATGATTAAATAAATTGTATGTAATGCTTAACTTGATTTCTGCTTTGCACACATTTTGTGCAAAAAGCTGTTCTGATGGCTTGAATAACGATCTTAGGGACAAAAAAATATTCTTATTAGTTGTTCATGACTGGTTCTTTGATTTTCAATGATTAATTAAATCTAGTTAGGTGTCAAGAAAAGATTAAACATATGAAGCACATAATACGAGTTTTTTTGTTATAAAAGAAGTCGTTTGGGTCGAAATAAAAATCAAAGGGTTCATATTCTTTACCAGTTGTTTATTAGGGTCAAATGAATACTATAAATAAAATAATATTACTAGAATATAATTGATATTAAAGTAAATCAACTAATATTAGGAAAGGGTTCAAATACAAACTATCTTAAATTATCGTTTATTAGGGTCAAATAAATACCATAAATAAAATAATATAATTAAAATATAATTTAATATTAAAGTAAATCAATTGACCTTAAGGAAGGTTTCAAATACAAACTATCTCAAATCATGCAAACTCTTAAACTAAATTATAGCATTTCATTATGTCTTGATCAATGTTCCTTATTTTTTGTAATATAATAATATAAGAGTGGTTAAGATTTAAAAAAAAGGGTAAACAGGTAAATTGATTTTTCATCCTCTCTCTTCTAAACAACATTCTTCTACTTCAAAATGTATATAAATTTTTTATATGAGCTCGTTTTTGATAAAAATATAATAGCATACAAATAAGGTTTCTGTTTTATCTTTAACTAGAATACAGTCTTGCAAATTAAAAATAATAATTTCGTTATACTTTTTTTACACGTATAAATCAAATTTCTTGTAAACCAACTTTTCAGTGTAGCTTCTTTTTAAATTCAATATATACATTAATATTCAAACGATTTGGTAAATATTCAATTGTTTTGATCGAACGGATCCAATGCAAAATCATCAAGTTAATATGTTTGGTAGATTTCAAATTGTTTGAAATATAAAAATAACTTTATGCATGTGTACAAATGCTTACACATGTGTAAAAGTGAGTTACACATGCATTAAGCAACCTAAAAGGGTAAGTTATATATTTTTTTCCAAATGTGTCAATCGTAAATTTTACGGATGTGTTAATAATACTTTACGCATATATAAAAGTGACTTACATATGTCCTAATTAAATAGTTTTATATATTTGTTTTCTCACATGTTAGTAGATATTTTTAAATGTTTTTTCTATCTATTTATATATTTAAATTTTATCTACTTTTGTAATGTATTTTTTGTTGGATTTTAAATCAAAATAGTTCACACCAACTTCGAAGTAGTTTTTGTAATATTGTAATTTAGTTATTTTTATATGTGTAATAGTTTCCGTTATGTGTAATAATTTGTTTAATTTAACATTTGATAACATATATATTTTAAACTTTTTGTTAACCTTTTAATATTGTTTGAATATAAAGGAAGAGAGAAATGCTAGTTTACAAAATTCTTGTTTTACACATGTGCAAAAATCAATTCTAACAAATTTATACATATGTAAAAAATAGCTATAATAATTAAAAAAAGTTTTTTTTTGTTAACTTGTGAGATTATACTCTAATTAAAGATAACAAAAAGCTTGTTTTTATAATATTTTTTTCTAAAATAATGAGCTTGTGTAAAAAAATTACGATGGTTTAAGAAAGATGGAGGGAGATATTTTGTTTATACTTTAAAATAGTAAAAGATGTTAAAAGACCTATTTGTCCTTTATAGTTAATAAAATAACTAAATAGGTGGTTTATTGTAATCCAGTAGATTAATTTTCTAGTTTGTACAATAAATGATGGTTTGCAAATGAATAATCCACATTCACCATATGGTTGAATATCGCTATGCAAATTAATATGCCTAAGATGAACAATAATGACTAATTTTACTGTTAAAAAGTGTTCAAAAAGTAGATCAAGAGTGACAAGTTGAACTTCATTATTCTTTAATGTTGAATTAATGTTTAATTATTGTCAAAGTTATATTGCATTATTAATCATACTCCACAAAATACAACAATAGACTCTTTGATTATATTTAATATTTTAAAGAGTTATATTAATTCACGTGAAACATTAAGATATGGATACGCATATTAGACCTAAAGTGGTCCGCAAATTGTTTGTACACAACTATTTAAAAAATATTTAATTATATATTTGAGAGCCTTATGCTTTTTGTTTACTAGATGCTTATTTCAACACGAGGTGAGATAATTATTAATTTTATAAGTAAAAAATATTACATAAAATGTATTAGTTAAGACATTTTTTAATGGTTTCAAATCGAGACAATAATATAATATAAAGTAACTAATAAATAGAATAGATTTATTGTTAAAACAAATTAAGATTCTTATCGATCATTATTTTTTTCATTTTACATAGTTGACTTTTAGATAATTGTAGTACAATTGTACAAAGATGCTTTTTGTCAAAAACATTGCACACAGATATATGGAGTGTGTGGTAGTATTCTCTACCCCACAACAACTTTAAAATATAGATTGATGCAATCAATAGATATAATAATATTAATTATAATGATAATAATCAACCCATAAGTATGAAAGATCTGTCACCTAATGATATTAAGAAGGTTAAAGTTGATATTAAAATATACAACTTGCTTAGTATAGCTTTACCAAAGTAAATATTAATCAAGTGTGAAAATTACAAAACAACAAATTCGTTGTGGAAGATTCTTCATACACTCTGTGAAGGGAGTGATGAAATCCGAAGCATTAGGAATGACACCCTTCATTCACGATATGAAACATTTCATCATATTGATGCTGCGTCAATTCCGCAACAACTCCACAGGTTTATGCAACTTGTTACAGAAATAAAAAGATTTCAAAATCTTTAAAGTACCCTGTAGGCCAAAAGAAAGTCAATATGAGATTTGCGTTTTTCCATTGAAACAGTGAAAGATGTTGTTTTATCCTTACCCATGGATGGAGGGAGTGGTTGGGGTTGCATCCGCGTATACGCCTACATATCTTCTTCAAAAGAATCAGACCATTGTAGTTCAGTTAAAAAGACGTTTTAAAAAGCAATCAAAGATAAGATCGAAGCATAGTTTCGTAAGCTCTGAATTCCTCTAGTTAGCGTATAAGATCTTCTTCCATTCTACGACCTCCGAATAGGTAAGAGAAGGAATTCGGTTCACGAAGGGTAAAATCATCCTATGAGGAAGACATCTCCTCTGTTTTTGCTCTTATTTTTGGCCTTTTTTATTTTTATTTTATATATTTTTTATTTTTATTTTTTATATATTCTATATATTTACTATCCGACTCAATATCTTAAAATAGAAGTCATCTTTCTTCAAAGGCCGTTGACTCTGCTTCCTTGATTGAATAATCGAAGGTGAATCAATCAGACAGGACGGACGTGTGATAACAACACTTGCTTTCGTGCTGGAATTCCCCTTGGCGTCACTCACCTCTCTTTCCCTTGCTTTGCCCCCGTTTACCACAATGGTTGTCTCGTTGTCTACTGGAGCTCGGATCCGACTCAAAGTGGGTTACTGAATTCGCAAAGACTCCTTCCTCTATTAAGTTAAGTGAGGAACTCACCTGAGGGAAAAGGGACTACGATCACCAACTCCCAAGATATATCATATAATCTAGCATGTTTGGAGTTGAAATATACAAACGAGGAACTGAACAAGAAAATATCCATACTTGCAGGATCGATGTTTGTCACTAAACATAATTTTTTTCTCTTAAACTCACCTAGAACAACACTCAGGTATAGAAAGAATCCGTAAGAGTTGGTCACAATATAGAAAGTAATAAAGAACACAGAAGGTAATTTTCAAAGTACTTTTATATATTGCTTCTCAACTCACTAATACAAGACTCTTACAAGTAGTTGTTATCCTCGTTCTTATTACAATGAGTTACAAAGAGAACCTATATATAATATTACCTACAGCTGGATATACTTTGATACCAGCTGGGATTCCTTAGCTAAAGCCTATACTACATGACTATTGTTTAAGGTATCTCAGATAAAGTATTATCTGAGATATGGTAGTCAGAACATGTCCCTGGCTTACCTTTTGTCACCAACTAAAGTTGGTAACATGTAATATCATGAAAAGGTAAACAGTGGAATAAAGTATGGTTAACTACATGGCTCTTTAGGAAGAGGTCATACTATATCAGAAGTCTGCAACGGAGTGTCAGAGACCATACTTGTGTCCACTGGTTCATAACAGTGTCTTCCGAAGGTTAAATGGCTTCGGAAGATTAAGTACTTCCGAAGCCACTTATACTTCGGAAGAGGCTGCTTCTTCCAAGGCTTGGAGACTTCTTCTTTTCATCATACTTCAGAAGTGATCTTTAGTTTATTCTGTTAAGACTTAAACTTCAAAAGTTTGCACTTGTCTTCGGAAGTAGAGTTCTGTCTTCGAAAGTTGATCTTTCTCTTTGTCTTTGGAAGAACTCTTCAACCTTTGGAAGTTCCATGTTAAGCTTCGAAAGCCTTTGCATGCAGCACCAAAATAACTTAAGTGACATAATTTTGGTTGCATTAGCCTTCTTCTTGATCCAACAAACTCCCCCTAGGTTGATGCTACCAAAACTTCACTTGTCTCGAATTCTCAAAACTTTCAGCACCAAGGAGAGTAAATATTTTTCTGTCTCGTTGTTCTTCCCTGATGTGGTACTAAGAAGTTTGTACAGATCCTTGGTTGACAGGAAATCCAGTCTGTCACCTTGGATAACATGTACCCTCTGTTGTTACCCTCTAAAAAGAGTTAGTTGATGGGAACTTTAATCATATTCCCATCGAACTATAGGTTCCAATTCTGGACCCTCCACCATCTGTAGAAAGGCAGCACCTTTGGTGGGAGATCTTTCCTTGTCTTCCTGTCTTCTCAACTTCAACTCTTCTTCAATCTTGGCTTTTACGATTAGCTCGGCTAGATGAAGACTGCTGAGATGATTTTTGATGAGTGCAGCAGTTTCAGAGTTGGAGGGGTTAGAGAATGGCTTCTCTGCTAACTCAACAATATCAAACCTGCTGGAGTGGAGCAGAGAGGTTGCATTAAGTCTATTGACTTCACCATTCTCTCTTTCCATAACAAAGTTGCGAGAAGGTTCATCAAACCTCCACTGGATTATTTTCCTTCTAGGCACAAGAGACTGACTGGGAATCTTGTCCTCTTTCTTTGTATCCAGTAGAGTCATCAGTTTCCTTCTGAGCTTCTTCTCTTCATCATTTAATGAGTCTGAGTTGAGGCCTAGAAGTCTAATAGCCTGGTCCAATGTTCCTCTTGGCAGATTAAGGAATTTATCTCTTGTGAGGGAACATGAAGATCTATCAACATAGATGATGTTGACAGAGTCTTCTTCACAGGAGACTTCGCTCAGAGTAGTACAGTTGGTGAGCTTCATCTTGATTGCCTTGAACTCCTCAAGAGAGAGATGTTGAGAAGGCTGAGGGGATGGTTTGGATGGTAATTGGGTAGGTTTAGGTTCAGAGGTTCTGGCTAGTGTGTTAGGTTGAAGGATGGGAAGTTTGGGTGGTTGTGGTGAAGGAGTGGATGTGGGTAATGACGTGGGTTCAGGAGTGAAGGTGAATGTGGATGATATTGAGCTTGGGTAAAGTTACAGAGGAGAACATTTTCGAGGGCTGTAAAAATTGCAAGTAAGAAGATGAGATTGAACAGTCGAGATTATTTAAAAGATGGTGGAAAGGCGGCAATAGGGGTTAGGATAAGATGATGTGATGGTTTAGTGGATGAAATGACAGTGGCGGTAAGGTTAAAATCAGTTAAATAATCCGACATCATTAACAAAATCTTTGCTTTTTACAATGTGGGGCCCAAGAGATTTACGTTACACAGTAGAGTCTCTCTTCCAAGTGTAAAACAATTCTGAAGGTAACTTGTCTTCCGAAGGCAATTCTTACTTCCGAAGTATATTCTTCGCTTTCGAAGGTTAGAGTTGCTTCCGAATGGAGAATTTGTAAGTCTCGGAAGTAGATCTGATATGTAATCAATCGCTTCTTCCGAGGCCAAAAATTCTTCCGAGAAGAAAGTTATCCTTTGAGAATTTTGCTTCGGAAGTTATGGGAGTATCTTCCGAGGTTAATTTCTCTTCGGAAGGAATTTACTCTTAGAAAATTTCAGAGAAATTCTTTAGTAATAGGGCTTAGATTGTATTGATACAAAACTTACATATTAAAAAGGTTTTTCAAAAGAGATTAAATTAATCAATGTTTATCATCCCAATAGCTGTTATGAGATACTTAAATCTTTGTTCATCAAAGGCTTTGGTGAAAAAATCAGCATATTGTTCATTTGAATCAACTTTGATTAACTTAATTAGATTTTTCTCATGAATATCTCTAATGAAATGATACCTGATGTCAATATGCTTTGTTTTGGAGTGCTTTACTGGATTTTCAGTAACAGAGATAGCACTATTGTTGTCAATATGGACAGGAGTACTCATAAAGTTGAATCCATAGTCTAACATCTGATTTTGAATCCATAGCAGTTGAGCACAGCAGCTAGTAGCAGCAATGTATTCAGCTTCAACAGTTGATGTAGAGACACAGGATTGTTTCTTGCATTGCCATGAGATGATCCTTCCACCAAGAAATTGACATCCTCCTGATGTTGATTTCTTGTCAATGTTGCAGCCACCATAGTCACTGTCAGAGTATCCATAGAGATTAAAATCCTTGTTTCTAGGATACAAGAGACCTAGTTTAGGTGCTCCTTTGAGGTATCTTAGGGTTCGCTTAACATCAGCTAGGTGAGACACCTTTGGAGCAGCCTGATATCTTGCACACATGCAAGTAGCAAACATGATATCAGGTCTACTAGCTATGAGATACATCAGAGAACCAATAATTGCCCTATACTGATGTTGATCAATATCCTCCCCCTCAAGGTCAGGACAGAGATTATGGTTTCTGGGTATTGGTGTCTTGGCAGGCTTGCGATCTTTCATTTCAAATCTCTCTAAGATGTCAGAGACATACTTAGATTGATTAATGAAGAACCGTTCCTTCATTTGCTTTACTTAAATCCCAAGGAAAAAGTCCATTTTTCCCATGGAGCTCATCTCAAACATCTTCTTCATAATGCTCTCAAAGTCCTTACACATCTGGTCATTTGAAGAACCAAATATGATGTCATCAACATAGACTTGAACGAGCAGGATGTCCTTTCCAGACTTTCTGATGAAGAGAGTCTTGTCAATGGTACCTCTAGTGTAGCCATTCTTCAGAAAAAACTAAGATAGTCTCATACCACAACCTAGGTGCTTGGTGCAGCCCATATAGTGGTTTATCAAATTTACACACATAGTTGGGGTGCTGTGGGTCTTCAAATCCTGAAGGTTGGCATACATAGACTTCCTTATCTATATCCCCATATAGAAATGCACACTTGACATCAAGTTGATAAACAGTGAAGTCCTTGGATGCAGCATAAGCAAGGAAGATCCTAACTGCCTCAAGTCTTGCAACTGGTGCAAAGACATCAGTATAATCAATTCCTTCCTCTTGTGTGTATCCTTGAACTACAAGTCTAGCTTTCTTCTTGATAATCAAGGCTCTATCATCTCTCTTGTTTCTGAAAACCCATTTAGTGCCTATTGGTACTTGACCAGATGGTAGCGGACATAGGTTCTATACCTTCTGTCTCATGAATTGAAGCAGCTCCTCTTGCATCTATTCAAGCCAGCTACTATCTTTCAAGGCATCTTCTACCTTCTTGGGTTCCATCTGGGATAGAAAGCATGAGTACATACAGACATTCCCTTGATGAGTCTATCCTTTTGTTCTCACACCCTCAGTGACATCCCCTATGATGTTTTCAGTAGGATAAGTGTTATGAATCCTAAGACGAGGAATCACTTCCAGTTGTAGAGATAGATCCAGGTTGGACATATTCTGCTCAGGAACTGGAACACTCTGTCCAGCTATTGTTTCAAAGTCATTCAATGAGGACTAATTGAATGAATGAGAAACATCATCAATGATTGGCTATGAAGTAGTATTAACAGTTGCATGTTCCTTCAAAATACTACTTCCTTCTTCCTGGTGTTGTGGTGGATCACCTGATGAGTTTTGAGGCTTAGTAAGTGATTCACTTGTTGAAGCTTCACTATTCCTTATATTGATAGGCTATCAGATCTGTGGATGTTGGAGACTTCATTTGTTGCAGCTCTTGGAGAATTGGAACTAGGTCTGGAAAGCTCAAATAGTTGATCATCATCAACAGCATCAGCATCATTTTGAGCACCTGTTCCAACTGAAACATTCTCACAAGATGGTTTAGAATCGTTTGAAAACAATTTTATATCAAAGATATGATCAGGGCCATTCCCCTTAACACAAGGAGTGTGCTCATTAACAACTATATTGGATGACTCCTTAAATTGTTGATTTTTAATGTTGTATACTCTGTAAGCCTTGGAGCTGGAAGAGTATCCAACAAAGATAGCATCATCCGACTTTTCAGCAAATTTTGCTAAATTTTCTTTTATGTTAAGTATGGTACAACTGCTGCCAAAGGACTTTAGAAAGCCAATAAACGGTGGCCTCTTGTTCCATAGCTCATAAGGGGTTTTTCCATAGGACTTAACTACAAGAACTCTGTTCTGCACATAGCATGCAGTGCTGACTGCCTCTGCCCAGAATGTTAGAGGTAGTTTTGAATCAACTAACATAGTTTGAGCAGCCTCAATAAGTGTCCTGTTCCTCCTCTCAGCAACACCGTTTTGTTGAGGAGTTCTAGGAGCACTATATTGTCTGGAAATCCCTTTTGAGTTACAGAATGAGTCAAGAAGTAAATTCTTAAACTCAGTCCCTTGATCACTTCTAATTATTTTAACCTTGTGATCAATTTGATTTTCTATTTTAAGAATAAAAGATTTTAATGTTTTAGCAGTTTCATCTTTAGTTCTTAAAAAGAATACCCATGTGAATCTTGTAAAATCATCAACTATCACAAGACAGTATGATTTCCTTCCAATGCTCATTATACTTGTGGGACCAAAAAGATCCATGTGCAATAAGTGCAATGGAGTAGTGATAGAGTTAACACATTTGGACTTATGAGATGTCCTGTGTTGTTTTCCTTTCAGGCATGCAACACAGTTATCTTTGCAGAAAAACTCCTTTTTAGGCAAACCATGTACCAAGTTATTTTTAGCCAATTTATTCATTGTCTTAAAATTTACATGACACATACGTTTATGCCACAATGTTGACTCATCACTATCAGCTTTGGAAAGAAAGCATGATACTTCACCCATTGGGGAAGCATTGTTCATATCCAGCTTGTACATATCCCCTTTCGTAGGAGATCTAAGAAGCACCAATTCCGGAGGAATTGTCATCCCTGGTTTGAGGATAATGCACTCATGTTCTGTGAAAAGCATGTGGTGCTTTTGATCATAGAATTGAGAAACACTTAACAGATTGTGTTCAAGCTGTTTGACAAAGTGAACTTTGTCAACTTTTAATTTACCATTGGATATACTCCCTCTGTCAGAAATATATCCTCTGGCCTCACCTCCAAATTGGATAGGACCTCCATCATAGTTCTGAAACTGTTGAAGTAGAGATATGTTCCCTGTCATGTACCTGGAGCATCCACTATCTACAATCCAGATATTATTGTTCTTGTCAAATGGATGTCCCTGCATATAAGGTGAGATTGTTAGTTTTTTTGGAAGCCCAAGCCTTGCTGGTCTTGGGTTCTTCCAAAGATAATGACATAATTAAACAAAATGTTATGCATGGGGGTTCAATAAAGGTCTTTGAAGAAAAGTTTGGGCTGCAGCATCTTCCTTGATCTTCCAGTCCATCCTCTGGTTGATCTTGGAGGATGAGCTTGTTGAAGCTTTAGCAGCATGACTATCTTCCGAAGCTTCTTTCTTTTCAGAAGAAGTCTTCACCACCTTTTCTTCCGAAGCAGTCTTCTTCTGGGATGGTTTCAAGGGAACTTTCTTGTTCTTCCGAACCTTGATAGCTTTTGCTTCCGAAGCCATTTTCCCTTCGGAAGAAAGAGTTTCTTCCGAAAGCAACCTTGCTTCCGAGACTAGCTTTCCTTTTTTCATCACTTGAACCGTTTGAAAAGGTCCAAATGTGAAACCTTACTTGATTCCTTCTTTCCTAACATTATTTGCATAATGTGTGCTTGCAGGATTGTAGTAACAATCTTTTGCCATGTGGTTTTGCAGGCCACACATGATGTATGCAATGTTAGTCTTTTGGGAATGTGAGGGTTGCTGTTTCTTGGGTTTTTTTCTTCATCAGCAACTTTTCCCTTCAACTTCTGATCCTTTAGTAGGATAGAAGTGCTGGTATTACACTCCTTTACTGAATCAGAAGTACCTAACACTTGGAATCTAGCTGAGATAAAGACGCCTTTTTGTTTAGGGTCAATCTTCAGCCTGGACTCAGCAACTTTCTTGGCAGTTCTTCTAGCAGCTTTAGCTCTGCTTCTTCTGGCTTTAGTGGTTAGGATTTGGTCTTCACAAGAGGAGATGGGTACATCTACCTGTTCCTTCCCTGTGGTGGCCACTATTGATGCTTCATCCTTCAACTCTAGAGAGGAAGGGTCAGCAGTTGGAACCTATTGCTCCTCAGTACCACATCTAGGCTGTCTAATAGACTCATAGGAGTGTGGTGGAGCAATTTTATTGGTTCCCAACCCTCCTTTGTTCTGATAATAGAGTTTGGAATGGAAGATGATGCAAGAATAGCTTGGAAGTTCTGCTCAGAGATAGCATGCTTCCTGGCCTGAGCCTCAGTAGTGACAAGCTGGGCTTGAGCCTCAGACAATTTGGATATCAGATCCTTGATTTGAGTCTTGTAATTGGTGTGTTCGTGTTTTAAAAGAGATACAGTTTTCTCTAACTCATCAATTTTCTTTTGATAGTCAGATTCAACTCTTTTAAAATCAGGTTTTAGGATATTTAAAGACTCAATATCAGATCTGATTCCATATTCTAATCCTGATAGAGTTTAACTTTAGCTATACAGGCTGGAGTGTAGAGATGTTCATATATCTGGGCATCATTTGTTCGGGCCAGAGAGCTTGAGCAGGAGTCACATCCTGTACCATGAAGCTCAGTCAACTTCTGAGCCATTGCAGCAGTCTCAGTTGACTTTTAAGGGCTTTAAGGTTGAGGATGTGTGGAGGCCTGTGGGGTTCCCAGATTGGTCTTGGGAGCCTTGCATTCCCTTGCAAAGTGACCCAGTTGGTTACAGTTGTAACACTTTGCCTTGGTCTTGTCAAACCCGAACTTACTGGTAGTTGGGTTTTGAGGGAAATGCCTTCCAGTTCTCTTGAAGAACATCTTTGCTCTATAAGTTAAGAGAGCCATCTGTTGGACAATGTCCACATACTCTACATAGTCGGACTGAAACACTCAAGATCATCAAAATAGTATTGAAAATCACCTGAGTGTCCACTTCCTGAGACAAAGGCACAACTTTCCTGGAAGGATTGTGTTGAGCCTTATGAGACCTAGGAGTCTCAGGGAAAGTGATGTAAGGTCCAGAAGAGCAGGATGGCTGCTGATAGGTTAGGTAATGCTGAGGTTGTGGGGTTAATGAGCCTTCAGCAACCATAAAGCGTTGCTAGCAGGAAGACTCATGGGTCTACTTGTTTGGTGGCCCTTCTTACTCTCCATCTCTAGGTGATATCCATCAAGGATGCCATAGAGTTCAGTCATGGTAAGAGTGTACAAGTTTTCTGTTCTCTTGATAGAGACACAGTAGAATGTCCACTCATTGGGAAGAGCACTCATGAACTTTCTGGTAAGATCTCTGAGTTCAGGAGTGATCTTCACAGACTGAAGAGAAGAGATAAGATCCATGTACCTGAAGTACTGCTGGCTGAGGGTCTCTCCAGCAATGTGAGTGAAGTTCTCGAACTGCTGCTTCAGTGAGTCCTTCTTTGATTCGTTGGAGTTTGCATACAACTAGGCAAGTGCATCGAACAATTCTTTGGCAGTCTTGCAATGCTCGAACCCTACCATAATAGAGTTGGTATTGCAGTCATGAGAATAGTCATAGCATTGCTGTCGATGTCCATCTTCTTTCTATCTTCATCAGAATAGTCCTCGACAACTTTTTCTATCATGGCACCGTTTCCACCAGGTGATGCCACCTTTGGCTTATACGGGCCATTGACAATGGAGTTCCATATTTTGCTGTCTTGGTATCTGATGAAGCCTTCCATTCTTCTACTCCAAGACTGGAAATTTTCAGGGGTAATGATGGGAGCTTTTGTCATTGTTCCCATCTCTACCTTGGATTTGTTAAGAGCCATTGAGTGAGTGAGTTGAAGGGAGGGGTAAAAATAGGTTGATTTGGAAGGTTAGATCACGCAATCAAGAGCCTGAAATGCTCTAATACCAATTGCAGGATCGATGTTTGTCACTAAACACAATGTTTTTCTCTTAAACTCACCTAAAACAACACTCAGGTATAGAAAGAATCCGTAAGAGTTGATCACAATATAGAAAGTAATAAAGAACACAGAAGGTAATTTTCAAGGTACTTTTATATATTGCTTCTCAACTCACTAATACAAGACTCTTACAAGCAGTTGTTATCCTCGTTCTTATTACAATGAGTTACAAAGAGAACCTATATATAATATTACCTACACCCGGATATACTTTGATACCAACTGGGATTCCTTAGCTAAAGTGTAACATCTCGTATTTTTGTTAATTAAAAGTTAATCTGCGTTTATTCGTATAAGGGTCATTGTGGTCATTTATGGAACTTGTGGGCTATTTGTGCTTGTTTCTTTATTAAATGTTAATAATTTAAGCAATTAAATTATATATAATAAGAATAACAATGTGTAATATTAACAATAGTAATAACAAATAATAATACTAATAATAATGATAATAATGATAATAGTAATAATAATAAAATTATAACAATAATAATAATATTAGTAATATCAATCTGTAAGAGTTATTAAACTTGAAACTATTAAAAACTTAAATTAAGAAAGTTAAAGGGGTTGTTTTGCCAATTTAATCAACTTTAAATGAAAGTTTTGTGCATAAATTAATAAAAACGAAACTGCAGGGACTGATTGTGTAATTAACAAAAAATAACCCCAAAACCTTTTTCCCTCTTTCCCGTTTTTCCGGCCTGTTTTCCCGGCCGACTTCCGGCGGCCCTCCGGCCCCTTCGAAACCCGGTTTTTTCAATTAAAACCAAATTAAACTCTCAAACCATCATGTTGCTAACCGTTTCGAACTCTTAATGCGGTTTAATTGGAGTTAAGGCTGGATATGTGAGCGTTTGGGGTCGGTAACCGACGACCTTCGAACCAAACGACAATTGAGAGTAATGATAATCTAATTAAATGGAACCTAAACAATCATTTAACTATCTTTAATCTATTACAACTTTCAATTTCCCCTGAAACACACAAAATTCACACATTTGATTAACCATTGTAACCGCGACCTGCAACTTACTCGAACACTACTTCGGGACTTCAGAACTTGAGACTGTTGAGGGCTTTGATTCGTGTACGTTTCGCGAAGCTCCACACGAAGTTAATGGATTATGATCATCATTTAACCAACAATCGAGCTCTACGTGGTCGCGACTTTTTTTAAACCGTTCTCATCAATCTAATCTTCGATCTAGGTAATTTAACTTATGTGCATACTCGAAATACGTGGGGAATCAAAGCCCCATGTTTATTTGGAAAATGCTATCGAATCGAACTCCAATTTGATCGAAGGAGGTTCTAGGGTTCATGTAAATTAGGGGAAACCATTTAAGGATTGCTTTTAAGATTTAAAATCGGGTTTACATTGCGGTTGGGAGCCTTGGTTCATTGGTCAGCACGTTGCATTCCATCCATGAGGTCCCGGGTTCGAACCCGGGCACCCTCATACAATTTTAAAAAAAAGGTTTTAGCCTTTAAAAAGGCTATATAAAATTTCTTAAAAATATAAAAATTGGTTTTATAAATTTTGTTTATCTTAGAAATTATCTAATGATTTTCTGTTAATTTATTTCTTTAATCTCCTTAATAATTTGTTTTATATGAATGTTACTAGAAAATGTTATAATTAGTTATTTTCAAAAAAACAAACTTTAAATAGTTGAAATCACTAAATTATTATTTGGTTTATATGTTATCTTAATTTTAGATTATTATGTTGATGTATAAAATTTAATTTACATTTGATGATTAAATCATTATAAGGTTAATTAAAAGGATTAATTAAGTTTCTTTGTTGTATTAAATATATGTTTATGTGGTCGACAAATAACCTTATTTATAAAAACCCCAAATTCATATTGGAACCCTAGTCTCGGTATATCGTTAACCTTATTATTGACCTAAATCTTATAATATATATATAGGTGTCTTGTGACGTTCATCTTGGAACGATGTCTATTATTGTTCTTATTAATCTTCTTAATATACTTATTGATCAAGTGAGTTTTCCTTGCCCTTTTTTTTACATTTTTCACACTAATTTGGGGTGAAACATGATTACTTATACTTAACACACTGTAAACGTTTAGACTTGTAAAGCACTTGCAATTCATACTTTTGTCATGGTTATTTGTGTATTGTAAGTGTTTATATGAGATACATAGTTGTTTACAATCATTAACTATTGCTAGCCTGGCGACGTCTTAGATCTTTGGGCCTGACAAGCCTATTTGGTGCTAAAGCCGAGGTATTGCCGGCTCCTGATGAAGTCTGCTTGTTCATCATGGGAACCAAATACACTTAGCCAATCTTATATACTTGTAATCAAGTCGAGGTTTGGTTGTAACGATATGTGTTCTATAACCTTACTAACTTCTGAAGCCACTTATACTTCGGAAGAGGCTGCTTCTTCCAAGGCTTGGAGACTTCTTCTTTTCATCATACTTCGGAAGTGGTCTTCAGTTTATTCTGCTAAGACTTAAACTTCGGAAGTATGCACTTGTCTTCGGAAGTTGAGTTCTGTCTTCGGAAGTTGATCTTTCTCATTGTCTTCGAAAGAACTCTTCAACCTTCGGAAGTTTCATGTTAAGCTTCGGAAGCCTTTGCATGCAGCACCAAAATAACTTAAGTGACATAGTTTTGGTTGCATTAGCCTTCTTCTTGATCCAACAATACTTTACCAGAAAGTTAGAGGCAAACTGTATCCATGTTCAAGAACACCATAGAGCTCAAAGCAGTTGAACTAGATACTCTGTGGCTAAAGTTGAGGCTCTTGAAATGGATGAGAAATCAAGAAACAAGAGTGTGAAAACTCATGTATCACCATATCACTTTAAAGAAATAAGAAGTGTTGGAAGTGCATTTATGTCCAACAATGATGGTGATAACTCTTGTACCTTAAGTGAAGATGAGGAGGAAGTAAGTTTGTATGCTTCAAAACCTCTTAAGAAATCTTCTCAAGGTAAGTCAAGAAAAGAGAAGGAAAGAACTAATGATCAAAGAGATATATCATCAGAAAAGCCCTCAATCAACAATCAATCAGAGTCTATCACTATCATTCTAGACTCTAAAGAACAAAAAGCAGCTTTTGCAGCTTTCAGTTCAAGCTTTCAAGCTTATCTAGGAAGCTCATTAACCTCTGCCAACATGTGCCAACAAGACCTGGAAGAACTCCCTCCGGATATAGTGGAGGTGATGGATCTACAATGGCAAATGGCAATAATTGCCTATAGAGCAAAACAATATCTAAGAAGAAACACGAATTTGGTTGCTGCAAGTAAATCATCACTAATTGGTGTTGATACGACAAAGAAAAGATGCTTCAAGTGCAATCTCTATGGACACTTCTCTAGAGAATGCAATCAACAAAATCCTGACTCAACACAACATCAGCAACATCAGTCTAAACAACCTTCATCATCTCAAAGATCATTCAAGCAATGACAACTTGCCAACTCATCCCCACTAGCCACTAATACACCAGCAGGAACAAGCAACTCAAAAGAATTGGGTTGATCATTCTTCAAGATGGAACCTGTGGACTGGAGTTTGTATGAGAAGGAAGTCTTGGAAGAAAATCAAGCTCTAATGGCTCATATGGAAAACAAAGTTCTACCCATGGCAAGTGAGGTAAAAGATAGGTTATGTTCATTGATATGTGTTAAGGAAGTAGAGAGATATAGAGTCCATGCTTAACAATTGGCTGATAAAGTTAAAGAAATAATGGTTTTGAATGAATCTCATGTAAGAGAACATAAATTATATCAAATAAAAATTAACTCTTTACAAAAGGATTTAGATAAAATTATTTCTAAAAATTACAGTTTAAAAGCCCAAGTTGAGCATTTGACCACTTCCTTAACCAGATCCATGGTTGATCATGTATCAACTAAAGTGAAACTTCAGAAGTTTCAAATTTCATCTCAGCAGTATGAGAAATTATTAAATTCTCATATTGAATCAAAAAGCAGGTCTGGGTTGGGATATAATGTCGTGGCATCTCCTATTAACAATAATTATGTTCCTTTGCCTGAATCAATGACAAATAACTTGTCAAATCATTTTATGCCAAGAACTAATATAAGAACAATTTCTAATCAACAAATCATTGATAAGAAATCTGAGGTGAATGAAACTAAATCTTCTGAATCAGACAAGATTAATCAAATGAATTCAGAATTTGACTTTGATGAGTGTGATGACTTCGATGATTATGATGAACATGATGATCTTTTAAACAAGGGTAAGAATGTTGTTTTTGATACAAATATTCCAAAAGTGCTTGAAGAAACAAAGCTGCCATACCCTCCTAAACAAATAGCTTAGTTGAATGAAGGTCTTCAAGAACTAAATCAGCAACAAAAATCTTCCAATGAAGTAAATGAGAAGTATGCCTCTACTGAGAAAAGACACAAATCATCCATGTAAAAAGAAAAGAAAAGGCTTTCAGCTGATCATCAACGGAATAAGAACCTTTCTTCAGTACCAGATCTACGGAAGAAGAAAACTTCTTCAGTAGAAGTTAATGTTGATTCAATAGATGATTTGCGGAAGAGGAATTCAGCAACAAATAAACAAAAGCTGCACCAACCAGAAAAGAAAGAATCAACTTCAAAGTTGAAAAAGGATGCAAAGCATTAGAAGTTGGCAAATCATAAGAAATTAAATGATTCTGACAAAGAATCAGATGAGATGTATTGCAAATGGTGTGACATGAAAATCTATAATACTGAGGATTGTTACTTTAATAGTTATTGTTCTATTTGCAATATGAACAATCACATGAAATCTGATTGCTACTTCAACAAACATTATGCTATCTACAACAAAAATAATCATTCTACACAGGAATGTTATTTCAACAAAAGAAACAAGACAGAAGGCACAAAGAAGAAAAATCAGATAAATCTGAATCAAACAATCAATCTACTGATTGTCAAAAAGTTTCAAAACTGAAGAAGTCTGACCGAAAACAAAAGCAAGAAAAGGCATCCACTGATGTACATCCTTCAAAGAAAAGAACAACTTTCCAGCAATCAAAAACACCTCATAAAATGGTGGATTTGATTGAAAAGGAAATAAAGGCTAATGATGCATTCTTTGATAAGTTTGAGAAGGGAATTCATATACCTCATTTAAAACGCATTCTTTGATAAGTTTGAGAAGGGAATTCATATACCTCATTTAAAAACAAAAGATAGTGAAACCTTTAATAATCAAGATTCATTGTCAAAACCAAAGCCTCAAATGAACAAACATGAGTTGAATAAAGAAGAATTTGAGAAACAAGAGCTTAGCTCATCAATATCTCCTTCAATAGAATCATCCTTATCTAAAACAACTCAAAATGAATTAAGCAAAACTAAAACTGAAACTTCAAGACTTATTCATAAAGGAGTTACTATTTTAGACACTGCTGGCAAACCCAACATCATCAAGGCTTGGGTTGTCAATTCTAACTGATTTATTTCTAATTGCAGGAACAATATTGGAGAGCTGACAATAATTGGTATGTTAACAGTGGATATTCCAGGCATATGACAAGAAACTGTTTACTTCTCCATGACTTCAAACATAAAAATGCTTCTTATGTGGCATTGGTGGGGATAAAAAAGGAGGTAAAATATTGGTGAAGAAATGATAACAAATGGTGTGCTCAAGTTTGAGAAAGTAAACTATTGTGAAAATTTATAGTATAATTTAGTGAGTGTGTCTCAAATTTGTGATTAAAACTATACCATATTGTTTGATAACACTAACTATTACATTCTTAAGACAGGTTTTTCTGTTCCAGAAGATTTGGTGCTTCTTAAAGCATCAAGAAAAGAAAACACTTAGGTTTTGGACATGAACAACACCTCACTCACAAGAAATGAAACTTGCCTCCTATCTAAGTCACTAAAAGATGAATCTCAATTGTGGCATAGAAGGTTTGTCCATTCTAACATGAAGAACATGAATAGATTGGTGAAAAATGACTTAGTCAATGGACTGCCAAAAAAAGAGTTTTATTGCTCAACTCATTGTTCTTCTTGTTACAAAGGAAAACAACATACAATGTCTCATAAATCCAAAACTATCAATACTAATACTACACCACTCAAATTGCTTCACATGGATGTGTTTGGTCCTACCAATGTGATGAGCATTGGAAAGAGACAATATTGTTTGGTGATAGTTGATGATTTCACAAGATTTACATGGGTCTTTTTCTTAAAACAAAAGAGTGAAACATCATAAATATTAATGGACTTTGTAATCAAGATTGAGAATCAACTTGATGAAAAAGTTAAAATTTTTAGGAGTGTTAATGGTATTGAATTTGTCAATTTTGACTTGGATTCCTTTTGCAGGAACAAGGGTATTGCAAGGCAATTCAGTGCACCAAGAACTCCATAACAGAATGAAGTTGCTGAAAGAAGAAATAGAAGTCTTATTGAAGTAGCCAGAACAATGCTAACTGATTCATAATTGCCTATCACCTTTTGAGCTGAGGGAGTGAATACTGCATGCAATGTTCAAAACAGAACTTTGATTATCAAAGAACATAACAAAACTCCTTATGAGCTTTTATTAAAAAGAAACCGTATATAGGATATCTTAAAGTTTTTGGGTGTCATGTATCAGTTTTAAATATAAAAGAATTATTAGGAAAATTTTCAGAAAAAGCATATGATGGTTTCTTTGTTGGATACTCTTCAACATCTAAATCTTATAGGATCGATATTCTACAACATAACACTGTGGAAGAAACTCCTAATGTATCTTTTGATGAATCATTTTTAACTAAATCAGTTAAAGGATCATCATGGTTGTTTGATATAGATGCTCTAACAAAATCATTTAACTATGATTATCTGAACAATGCAGGATCTGATGATAGATGTTATCCATTTGTTCCACCTCATATGAATGAAGTAACATTATCTGCTAATCCTCCAAGAATTCACACATCATCAAAGAGAAACACTTTAGTAATCGGAGATGTGAATGTTGTCACTACATCTGCTGATGTACACTGTGCATCTGGAGATGTGAATGATGTCCCTGCAACCAGTCCGTGCTCTCAAGTGAATACAACAAGCATTGAAAATGTTTCAAGCCTTCACTTATCATCTGGAGAAGTTCCTGTAACTCCTACGGAAGAGCAAAATGTTTCCAGAGAGGTTCCTATAACTCCTACGGAAGAGCAAAATGTTTCCGGAGAAGTTCTACAGTTCCTACGAAAGACAATCATGATGCAACTGATATTCTAGCTACGGAAGATCATTCAACACCACATGTTGAACTTTTTGATTACTTCGTAAACTCTCAACCTGGTTTGGATCAGTCTGTAATAATGGATATAACTAACTTGGAACCATCTATTCTAGTTGAATCAACTCCATCAACAAGGATCCATAAGACTCATCCAGACAACAATATCATTGGAGATCTTACAAAGAGAATTACAAGAAGCCAAAGTGGTACTGCCAACATTTGTCTTTTCACTTGTTTTCTTTCACAAGTGGTTCCTCCAAACATATCTGTTGCTTTAAAGGACAATAGCTGGATTGAAGCTATGCAAGAAAAGCTTCAACAATTTAGAAAGCAAAAAGTATGGTCTCTAGTTGATTTACTTGAAAGTCAACATCCTATGGAACTAGATGGCTCTACAAAAATAAAGTGGATGATAGAGGTATTATTGTAAGAAATAAAGCAAGGTTGATTGCTCAAGGATACACTCAAGAAAAGGGAATAGACTATGATGAAGTTTTTGCACCGGTTGCAAGAATTGAAGCATACGAGTATTCCTAGCTTATGCATCATATAAGAAGTTCACTGTGTATCAAATGGATGTCAAGTGTGCATTCCTTTATGGGAAAATTGATAAGGAAGTTTATGTCTCACAACCTCCTGGTTTTGAAGATCCTCATTACCCACACAGGGTATACAAGCTAGATAAAACCTTGTATGGTCTTCACCAAGCTCCAAGAAAGTGGTATGAAACACTATCATATTTCTTGCTCAAGCATGGCTACAAAAAAGGAACCATTGATCAGAATCTCTTTCTCAAACAAGAATATCAAGATTTCTTGGTTGTTCAAATATATGTTTATGACATTATATTTGGATCAACTAATAAGAGATTGTGTGTAAGTTTTGAAGAATTGATGAAATCAGAATTTCAGATGAGCTCAATGGGAGAATTAACTTTCCTTCTTGGTCTTCAAGTTCATCAAAAGACAGATGGGATATTCATCAATCAAGAAAAATACATACATCAAATTTTGAAGAAGCATAATCTTGCTGATGCATCTTCATGCAAAACACCAGCCTCAACAATTGAAAAGATTATACCTGATCCATTAGGAAAATCTATTAATAAAAATTATATAGATCAATGATAGGATCTCTTATGTATTTAACTGCCAGTAGACCTGACATTATGTTTGTTGTGTGTGTTTGTGCTAGGTACCAATTTGATCCAAAAGAATCTCGTTTGAATGCTGTGAAAAGGATCTTCAGATATCTCAAAGGAAAACCAAGACTTGGTCTTTGGTATCCAAAAGATGGTGACTTCACACTCTACTCATATTCAGATAGTGACTATGGTGGATGCAACAACAATAGAAAATCCACAACTGGTGAATGTCAATTCATCGGACCAAGACTAGTATCATGGCAGTGCAAGAAGCAAACCATGTATCTATATCCACAGCTGAGGTTGAGTACATAGCTGCTTCAGCTGGTTGCTCTCAAGTCCTTTGTTTGCAAAACCAATTGTTTGACTATGGTTACAATTTCCTTCAAACTTCAATTTACATAGACAATTCTGCTGCTATGTTTATAACTGCTAATCTTGTGCAACATAGCAAAACAAAACATATTGAGATAAGATATCATTTTCTGAGAGATTGCTCAGAAAAGGGTTTAATTAAGTTGGTTAAAGTGGATACAAAAAATCAGCTTGCTGATTTATTCACTAAAGCCTTTGATTCAGTCAGATTTAATTTTCTAATTGAGTCTCTGGGCATGATTAACTTAGATTAATCAATTTGAACAAACAAAGAAAAGCATGTGTCTGTAACTTTTTATAAATAATTTACCTTCGGAAGAAACTTCATAAGTATCTTCCGAAGCATAAAATGATGCTTTTGCATGACATATGCATGGGAAATAATAGTACACTATATCTTTTTATTCCTGAATTCTTAAATATCATTAAAATCTGAGCCTGTTTCTTAATATGTGAGTAGATTCATCTTGAGTGGAGACTGCACTTAGTGCATGCAAAACATAATTCAAAGTGATTGTTTATGGGAAACTTCATTTTGAGGATACAATAAGTGAGTCTTATTCTGATGTGATCAAATCACTCATCTAAGCACACTATGTACCGACACTTTATAATATCTATATTTGCAAATCATACTTCCTCTATTTTGTGTGAACAAAGACGTAGGTGTACGATCACCATGTTGTATATCAGCTACTAACTAGTGAAAAGATCATGATCCTCATCATCCCTCTGTATTGTATAAACAAAGACCTGGGTTAAAGGCACCTTTGTTTTACGTGAGTAAAGACCTTGTGACCTAATTATGATCATATATAAGCTCTCAAAAGAATCCTATGTTATCACTGTACATTTATCTAGAGCTTTTATATCAATGCATTAATGAGATGTCTAATGCTTCTCAAGATAGAACTTATAACTTAAAGTACATAGTTGTTAAGTGTGAAAAAGTGATGATTTGACTCACAAAGGGAGGACAAAACCTTCGTGAATTGAATGTGAAACCCACAACAGTCATTTCCTAACTAACATGAAAACATGATAAATAGCATGACTAGTTGATACATTAACTCTTGTATGGATTTAAGTGGATAATATACTTGTAATCAGAACCAAGTTTAGGTATCATTTCAACAAAATAACTCATCAGGAAGAGGCTTAGTATCATAATATGATCCCATTACATGTATATATATATATATATATATATTATATATATATATATATATGTGTGTGTGTGTGTGTGTTTGTGCATTAACACGCTGCAAATGTTCTTCATGATAACATTCTTAGAAATTTATGACAAATGCAATTCTGTCAACATTAATCACAAATTTAAGGGGAGTAGAATTCATGAAAAAAACTTAATCCATCATCAACAGATTTGTCTATTTCATTATCAATTTGAAGGAATTGAAACCTAAGCACCACCTTGGCTCTTGGATACATGAAGTTTTTAAAATTTAATCTTTCTTGTGCACAATTGTCATGAATACAAAGTCAACAAGGTCCAAAAGCAATATATGGTTTTAAGAAGTGGACTTGGACCATACAATAAATTAAGTTTCTCACAGTGCCCTTTAAGCATCAGCAGAAGCTACAGTGCCCTTTAAGCATCAGCAGAAGCTACAGTACCCTTTAAGCATTAGCAGAAGCTATAGTGCCCTTTAAGCATCAGCAGAAGCTACAGTGTGGAAACTTTATTTGTCTATCCGTAGATTGGTAAATACGGATGAGCAAGTTCAAAAAGTATAATCTAATTTCATAGTTTGGTAATCTATGAAAATTTAACTTATACTTAATCAACAGAAGTTTTTAAGACATCCACAGATGATTTACGAAATCCGTAGAAAATGTGCGGAAGAACTAAGAACTGCGGATAAGTTAAATTGTTGAGGGTCCACATCATTAAATAAATAAAATAAATGTGTCTAAGAGAGTATAAATGATGTTCTTTGACTTCAATATTCATTATTCACTTTTTCAGACCTAGAAACACGCACTCAACAAACTTTTCCCCCTTCTCTAACATTCAAAAATTACGAAAACAAAACATCAAACAAACAATATTTTTGTTCTCAGATCACTGTGTTCAAGGTAAAACATGTCATAATGTTCAATAATGAACCATTTGATTCTTGTCTAGTCTCACAACTGTTCGCATTCCCATATCAATAATTTGATTCTGACAAAATCTTCTTTATTCTTATGAACAGATGGATAATCGGTTTGCGAAAGAACACAATGTGTGTGCTTTCTTAAACCCTAGCGTACCTGCTTCAGAAGGGTGTCAGGATATCATTAGATATCTAAAAAAATACAGGTTGTTCTATGCCTTATCAGCAGAACCTGTGATTCATCGATCGCACATCACTGATTTTTGGAACTCATCCCAAATAGAAGAAGATGAAGAAGTTATTGTGGCAGAAGTAAAGAATCAAAGACTAAGGATACTGAGCAGACCATAAGGAGGGATCTAGAATTGGGAGAACAAGAAGTCTGTCACCCTGATGTGTTCGAGAATGAATACATAGAGAAAGTCTTTCTTCTGATGGGATATGATGGTGATTTTGCAAAGGGGGAGATCAAGAAAAGAAGACTATGCAAGCCATACAGATTCCTATGTCATACTTATCTTAAGTGCATCTCCAACAGGAAGTCTGGGCTCGACAGATTCTCAAGGCACATATCATCTGGGATCATTGGCATCTTTGAGGGAAGAACATACAACTACTCCAAGTACATCTTTAATTGTCTATGTGACCACATCAAAGTGCAAAAGAATGACAAAATGTTCATGTTCCCAAGGTTCCTACAACTAATCATCAATGGTGAGTTTCATGGAATAGCTAGAGATGGAGATATATTGGTGCAAACCATTTGGGTAGGTCTGTCCTGAACAAGATCAGTGAAAGGTATGAAGGAGGAGACATGCCTATGTTTGCTCACGTGTCAGACCCTAATGCAAACATTCCCCAAGAGCTTGTGTGGGAAGATCAACAGGAGGATTCTCAAACCAACTCTATACAAGCCACTCACTTACCAGATCTATCACCCATTCACCAACAACATCAATCTCCTCAACTCCCTTCTCTTACAAGTCAAAACACTCAGCCCATTTCACCCATTCTCTCTATTCACACTCAACAATCTCCCTCATCCAGTCAAGACACTCAGGCAATCTCTCCACTCATTCAGCAATTATCTGAGAGTGTGCAGACTGAACCCATTTCTGTTACTCAGTCTCTAAACTCAGTTCACATCGGTGAGACTAAGTTGATCTCTCATGCAAGCACCATCCCTTTGTCACACTCCAACTTTGAAACCAGTTGCCTCCAATCAAACAGAGCTTTTAGTGCACAACATGGATCTTGAATCATAACCTCATCATGATAAGCTTGATCCATCACAAGAGTAATGCTCCAGTTCTGCAAGTGTGGCTCCTACTAAAGAACATAAAAATAAGATTGCTGATCAACAAGAAGAAAGAAGAGAAGAAGAAATATATGAGGAAGTAATTGCTTACCATGAAAATGATCTAAGTGACAATGACATCCCAGTGAGCAAGAGCTATCTGGTGGCTGAATACAACAAGCTTGTAGAGAAGTCAAACTGCAGAAAGCAAAGGATTAAAGAATTGAAAAGGAAAATAGTAGAAAAGGATGATATGCTATGCAGCTAGAAGCAAGGATCAAAAGTTTAAGAGAAGATGCTCAGTGCAATAATGAAGTGATTGATGCCCTACTTCAACAAGATTCTGAGCTCAAAGAATCAATAGAGGCTGAGAAGAATGAAAATGAGAGACTAATGCTGAAGATTGATCAAGTAAATAAGTCTCTATCTGATCAATCAGCTCTGTTGAAAAGAAAAGAAGAAGAGATTGATCAACTTAAAATGAAAATATGTTCTCTTGAATCAAACCAACAAAAGGAACCTACTGAATCTTCCAAGCCTCTGATTCTATACTCAAGGAAGAAGAAGTATTTGGGTTTAACAAAGACACAGGTAATCAGTGTTGAAAACTCTCCTAAAAGGTCATGGCAAACATCTTTAGAGCACACTCCCTCAATGAATGTCTCTACATCAAAGCAAGCTACTCTTGATGAAGCTGAGAGTGATGTTGAATGGAAAGAACTGACTGAAGAGGTGTTTAACAAAGATCAAGAAGACCTAAAGGCTGATGATCTTCTGATAACTAAAGACATAATGGAAGAAAGTCCTTAATCAACTATGTTTATGTCCCTTATCAACCATGGATTTCCATATGATATTGTTGAAAAGATGAATGTGTCTGAGATGAAGAACTTACTGAAAGAATTTGAGCTTGCCAGATTCATAATTCCAAGTTGTGACTATGAAGCATTCAATACTTTTCAAGCTATTCAGAAAATCAAGAAAGATCTTGGCCATTGTGATACAACAAAAATTAGCAAGTACAATAAGATATGTTGGCTACAGGGTCATAATTACAAGGCACATAGCAAGTACAATAAGATATGTTGGCTACAGGGTCATAATTACAAGGCACATGAGCTTAAAGGAAGAATGTAGCTGAGCTGAGAAGAATGATGGAACATGTTATGTTAGTAGAGCTTGACACAGGAGTAAGGTTTAGAACTGAAGCTCCAAATCCATCCTTTAAGCAACAAAGCAAACTTTTTGCTGATCCTATAACTGTTGAATCAGCATAAAAGCAAAGATAAGCTAATAAGAGAGTCTAGGGTAGTTATCCCTGGTAAAGTGTGGCCTCTAGGCACAATTGCAAGAGGAATCACTAATCAAAAATCAACATTGATAGAGCTGTATGATCACATCACAACTCCCAGTTCTATGGAAGAAAACAGGATCATGGCCTAGAAATATGATCCAGACTGGGATTGTGCAATTATCAAAAGAACATTTGGAAGAATCCTATACTTCCATGATGTAGAAGCATTTTTGAGCCTTCCTAAGAAAGACATTAAAGATTTGCAAAGTCTAATTATGTCTAACTATCCAATCCATTCAAGGGGAAGAGATTTCTCTGTGTCTGTGGGAAAGATAAAGACAAAGTTCATAGATGATGTGCTGAAGGAAGCAAAGAGAGATGATGCTGAATATAGTAAGAGAATTCAAAGAATCAAAAGAACAACAAAGCCCTCTTCACTTGTAGATGATGAAATGTTAAAAAAGGTGGGATACAGTCACATAAATACAACATCTATCAAAAGCTTCACGGGAAATCAATATACATCTCCAATAACATAATAGGGTTATGTTGAGAAAACAAAAGAGCTGGTGCTGCTGAGGAATGCTGAAGGGAAGAAGGCTAATAATATACTAATTTTTGACCCAGTGGAGATCAAATTACTTAACCCAAGCTATACTTCATACCTTCATGACAAATTCTTCCCAAAGCTAATTGATAAAAGGTCTCAAAATGACTTATGTCTATATATGCACATGATTCAAGTTGTGGATAAGCTGCATGCTAAAGCATACAAGAGAAGAAGGTATAATGTTGGGATGCTGAAGGGAGCCAACATTAAAGATATATCAGAATTGAGAATCTCAAGAAGATGAGCTGGAAATTGTTAATCATCAATGTGTTGTGGAAACCCTCACAACAAAAGAAGACATTTTGGGACTGAATTTTGAGACACTTCAAAGGATATGTAGAATGGAGATCAAGTACAAATACGATGATCAAAATGATGCAGTATCATAATTCAACAAGAAAATGGTTTCAAGATTAAATGAGCTTTCAGTTTTGAAGAGCTGATTATAAGTGTCTAAGCCTAAGGGGGAGTATTGTTAGGTCTAGAATCATAGATCTAGTACATTTTTATAGGCTTAGAACTTGAATTAATATCTGTAATGAATGTTTGTAATTCATTATTGCGTATGCAAGAAATTTATTGGTCAACCCATATATATATGTTGATTTATGTATGTTTGCAGGTAAAACATTGTGTAAGAAACATCTACGGATGAACATTTTGTTCTTCCGTAGATATGTTTCTTACAAGTAAATTACATCCGAAGATCTTCTACAGATGAACAATCAGATCTGAAGAACAAGTGTTACAAGTCAACAAGTCGACAAGGAAGTTATGCAAGTCCCAAGAAATCCGATGATTCCTTAACAGAAACAATTCAAATCCCAAGAGATCCGGTGTTTCTTTAACAAAAACTTTTGGCTATAAATATAGATCCTAGGTTTCGAATAACGATGACAACGATGCGAAGCCGAGACGACAATCATTCAAGCACCAACATTACAACCAAACATCACATCAAATCACACAAACCAAAACCCTAGCAGCCGTCACATCATCAAAATCAATATCATTCGTTCATTGTTTATTCAGTTGTTATCATTAACATCTTTTAATGAAATACATTTGAATTGAATATTTGTCCGATCATTTATTGTGTTACATTCATTGTGTTCTTTTCACTCATAAACCATTATTGATATTGAAATTTAATAAAAACAATTAAACCAATTTAATGTTGATTCCGCAAACGTTGACTTGTTTTTCAACCAAAACTAATAATTCCTGATTGCGATCCTTAGATCACACAAGGTATCTTAGATAAAGAATATCTAAGATTTGGTAGTCATGACATGTTCATGAATTACCTTTTGTCACCAACTAAAGTTGACAATTGTACTAACTGATAAAAGATAAACAGTAGAATAAAGTATTGTCAACTACATGAGCGTGGGAAAGCTCCATGCAGTATCTCAAAGATTTGTAGTGGAGTGTCAGAAGAACCATAGTTATGTCCACTGGTTCATAGTAGGTTCTTCCGAAGGTTAACTGGCTTCGAAAGAATAGTTTCAAAGCCACTATACTTCTGAAGAAGCTACTTCTTCTTAGGCTTGAGGCTTACTTCAATTCTTCATACTTCGGAAGTCATTTGTCTTGAATTCTTCTAAGTGTTGATCTTCGGAATAAGGAAGACTTGTCTTTGGAAGTTGTTGTTTTCCTTCGGAAGATTCTTGAAACATGATCTTCGGAAGTTCTGCTTTTGCGTTTTAGAACTTTACTTAGCTTCATAAAATCTTTATTAGTTGTACAAAAATACTCTAAGTGTTTGATTTTGGTTGTATCAGCCTTTTGTTGATCCAACAAATTAAAATGGGGATCTGACACGTCTATTCACAAATGATGATTTTAAATGATTAATAAATTGTATGTAATGCTTAACTTGATTTCTGCTTTGCACACATTTTATGCAAAAAGCTATTCTAATGGCTTGAATAATGATCTTAGGGACAAAAAAAATATTCTTATATGTTATTCATGACTGGTTCTTTGATTTTCAATGATTAATTAAATCTAGTTAGGTGTCAAGAAAAGATTAAACATATGAAGCACATAATGTGAGTTTTTTTTGTTATAAAAAAGTCATTTGGGTCGAAATGAAAATCAAAGGGTTCATATTCTTTACTGGTTGTTATAAATGAATGCTATAAAAAATAATATAATTAGAATATAATTTGATATTAAAGTAAATCAAATGACATTAAGAAAGGGTTCAAATACAAACTATCTCAAATCATCGTTTATTAGGGTCAAATGAATACTATAAATAAAATAATATAATTTAATATTAAAGTAAATCAATTGACATTAAGGAAGGGTTCAAATACAAACTATCTCAAATACAAACTATCACAAATCATGCAAACTATCACAAATCATGCAAACTCTTAAACTAAATTATAGCATTTCATAATATCTTGATCAATGTTCCTTATTTTTTTGTAATATAATAATATAAGAGCAGTTAAGATTTAAAAAAGGGTAAACAGGTAAATTGATTTTTCATCCTCTCTCTTCTAAACAACTTCTTCTACTTCAAATGTATATAAATTTTTTATATGAGCTCGTTTTTGAAAAAAATATAATAGCATACAAATAAGGTTTCTTTTTTATCTTTAACTAGAATACAGTCTTGCAAATTAAAAATAATAATTTTGTTATACTTTTTTTACACGTATAAATCAAATTTCTTGTAAACCAACTTTTCAGTGTAGCTTCTTTTTAAATTCAATATACATTCAAAATATGTACATTAATATTCAAACGATTTGGTAAATATTCAATGTTTTGATCGAACGGATCCAATGCAAAATCATCAAGTTAATATGTTTGGTAGATTTCAATTGTTTGAAATATAAAAATAACTTTATGCATGTGTACAAATGCTTACACATGTGTAAAAGTGAGTTACACATGCATTAAGCAACCTAAAAGGGTAAGTTATATATTTTTTTTCAAATGTGTCAATCGTAAATTTTACGGATGTGTTAATAATACTTTACGCATATATAAAAGTGACTTACATATGTCCTAATTAAATAGTTTTATATATTTGTTTTCTCACATGTTAGTAGATATTTTAAATGTTTTTTCTATCTATTTATATATTAAATTTTATCTACTTTTGTAATGTATTTTTGTTGGATTTTAAATCAAAATAGTTCACACCAACTTCGAAGTAGTTTTTGTAATATTGTAATTTAGTTATTTTTATATGTGTAATAGTTTCCGTTATGTGTAATAATTTGTTTAATTAACATTTGTTTACATATATATTTTAAACTTTTGTTAACCTTTTAATATTGTTTGAATATAAAGGAAGAGAGAAATGCTAGTTTACAAAATTCTTGTTTTACACATGTGCAAAAATCAATTCTAACAAATTTATACATATGTAAAAAATAGCTATAATAATTAAAAAAAGTTTTTTTTTGTTAACTTGTGAGATTATACTCTAATTAAAGATAACAAAAAGCGTTTTTATAATATTTTTTTATAAAATAATGAGCTTGTGTAAAAAAATTACGATGGTTTAAGAAAGATGGAGGGAGATATTGTTTATACTTTAAAATAGTAAAAGATGTTAAAAGACCTATTTGTCCTTTATAGTTAATAAAATAACTAAATAGGTGGTTTATTGTAATCCAGTAGATTAATTTTCTAGTTTGTACAATAAAGGATGGTTTGCAAATGAATAATATCGTTATGCAAATTAATATGCCTAAGATGAACAATAATGACTAATTTTACTGTTAGAAAGTGTTCAAAAAGTAGATCAAGATTCAAGAGTAACAAGTTGAACTTCATATATTATTCTTTAATGTTGAATTAATGTTTAATTATTGTCAAAGTTATATTGCATTATTAATCATACTCCACAAAATACAACAATAGACTCTTTGGTTATATTTAATATTTTAAAGAGTTATATTAATTCACGTGAAACACTAAGATATGGATACGCATATTAGACCTAAAGTGGTCCGCAAATTGTTTGTACACAAGTATTTAAAAAATATTTAATTATATATTTTTGAGCCTTATGCTTTTTGTTTACTAGATGTTTATTTCAACACGAGGTGAGAGATTGTTATTAATTATAAGTAAAAAATATTACATAAAAGTATTAGTAAGACATTTATGAATGGTTTCAAATCAAGAAAATAATGTAATATGAAGTAATTAATAAATAGAATAGATTTTTGGTTCAAAAAAATTAAAACACTTATCAGATCATAATATTTTTTTCTTTTAACATAGTTGACTTTTAGAGAATTGTAGTACAATTGTACAAAAGATGCTTTTTGTCAAAAACATTGCACACAGATATATGGAGTGTGTGGTAATATTCTCTACCCCACAACACTTAAAATTGAGATTGATGCAATCAATAAGACAGAAGAATATTAATCTATCTGTGCTTGTGTGTATACACATTCATATATCCTTAAGACTTATCCATGTTTATTAATTATTTGTTGATATTTGAAAAGTAAGACAGAAGAAGATATGAAGAGGGTGTGTGTAACAGGAGCAGGAGGCTATATTGGTTCATGGGTTGTAAAGCTTTTGCTTTCCAAAGGATACATGGTTCATGGAACAGTTAGAGACCCATGTAATTAATCTTATCTTCTATTCTATCTTCTTCTTTTCATTTTGTTAAACTTTGACTTCTTGTTTAGTTCATACTCTTGTAATCTGGATTGTTTCTGCTAACCATCTATCGCGGTTATACTTGGTTTTGATCGTGACTTAATTGACGCGTTTCTGTTTGATCGCGATATTGTCTTGTCTTGTCTGTCTTGTCTTATAGTTTATGTAATTGATATGAAGGTGATGAGGAAAAGAATGGTCATTTGAAGAAGTTGGAGAATGCTAAAGAGAGGCTGCATATTTTCAAGGCAGATTTGTTGGACTTCGAAAGCCTTTGTGCCGCCTTTGCTGGTTGCGTTGGAGTATTCATTCGCGTCGTCTCCTGTCCGGGTACAATGTAGCTAATCCCCAGGTAATAAACGTCTGACATCCATGATTCGCGTATTGTTACAAATAAAATAATAATAATAATAATAATAATAATAATATAATAATAATATATATAATAATAATAATAATAATAATATAATAATAAAAAGAATTTGGGCAAACCGTTAAAGTAATATCAGGTCTCTAGATGAGGGATTATTGGTCTGAAAGTTAGGCTTGGCGGGTGTCACAATGTTCGTTCTCTGTTATGCTATTTTCATCTGTATATTTACGAGGCCACCGTAACTTAAATAAATTAAACTTATGCACTTTTGATTTGTACCTTTTCTAGCACACTTACCTTTACGCGGTTGCTACAAATATGAGTACTTCAATTCAGTAACAAGCTAAAACTTTATGTAAAAGAACTTAAAAGTTTTTTTTTTATATGTATATTGGCATGTTAACAATGATAAAAAAAACTGCATTATTCAGTAACAAGCTAAAACTTTAAATGAAGTGTTTGGGAGGTTATGGTTTTATATATGCCTGAATGATACAAATTGGCTGACTTTCAACATGTTTAACCCGTAGGACTTTTATGCTTTTAGGCTACGTTTAATTTTATCTGTTTGACCCGTTAGAGATGACAGCATAACAGATCAGCCCATTTGTTAGTAAACGGTTCAAAATTGCTACAGAAATTATATACTTTGTGTTTGAGCTTGAACATCACAGGTGGAACTGTTGGATCCTGCTGTAGTAGGAACCCGAAACGTATAAACGCGTGTTTGAAGGCTAAAGTCGAGAATGTTGTGGTTGTTTCATCCGGATCTGCTGTTTTACACATCCCGAGTGGCCCTCAGACATGGAAATGGACGAAAACTGCTGGACCGATATAGAATATGCCAAATCGACCCAAGTAACTCGTGAAAATATACTTTATATTCATTTTATTAATTATCAACATTATATGTAAGAAAAACAATTTATAATGTGGTACCAGAATTGTATGCTGTGGCCAAGACAGCAGCAGAGATTGAAGCTTTTAACTTTGCAAAACGACATGGTGTGACAGTGGTCACGATTTGTCCATCGATAGTCATCGGGCCAATGTTGCAGTCTACTGTAAATGCTACCAGCTTACTACTTTTGAGCTACATGAAAGGTCAGTAACTAAGTTTACATATCAAATCCTTAATCTACACAAACTTTTAGTATTTGCATGATTTTTCTGTGTTAATAATAATGTATGCTTAGCCATTTTTGTTTGTTTTTTTAGAGGAAGGTAGAACCATAGGGGACACAATGGCAAACACTAGACGTCCGTACACAGACGTTCGAGATGTAGCCGAGGCAATTTTACTGTTATATGAAAATCCCGAATCCAATGGGAGATACATATGTTGTGCTTACTCGTTAAGGACCGACGAATTTGTTGCGAAAATGGAGAGCCTGTTTCCGGACTACAATTATCCCAAAATGTAAGTTCAACATAGAGGTGTTAATTTCGACTCGTATACTTATGAGTAACGTTCTTAGGTTATCTTTTATCTCTATGGGTAAGATTAAGGGTCATGTTTTCCTACCCCAATCCCACTAAAACCGTTAGTTTTCATCAACGAAACGCCCTGTTTTCTATGCTCCAACCAATAACCCCATTTAATCCCCAACCACAACTTCTCACCAACCCTATTTAAAACAGTTACGCTTCGTGTTACTAACCACCATTGGCTTTTGTTTCGTATCGGTTAGGAGGATGTCAAAACGTTAGAAAAATTACGAAAAAAAGTTGAGCCTTCACGTATGTCATCTAAGGATGTCTTGTGTAAACCCTGATTGTCGTATGGCCCACAATAAAAAACAACCGTTTACTTTGAGGGAAATGAATTGGGGAAACATTTTTCACTATGTATTTGGTAATACATAAAGCCAATTAAAATAAACTAAGTAAAAAAATAGTAAAATTATTAATTAATAATATTTTAATACAATATAAATGTTTTGGGTTAACCAGGACATATCTCTAAATTCTAAACCCTAAATCCTCACGCTTATATGTTTAACTACAGCTTTACGGATAAAAGTGGTTACTCTCCGCTTAGCTCGAAGAAGTTGTTGAACTTGGGATGGAAGTATAGGCCACTCGAGGAGAGCATAGTTGACACCATCAAGAATTATGAAGAATTTGGTTTATTGGAAAATGGGAAACCATTTCCATCTGCAATAAGGTTCTAATATCATTTTTGAGGATATAAGAATGAAGATGATGACTCTTTTGTATAAAGTTGTGTTAGTATTTTCCATTTTGTTGCATATTTTGAGACAATATGGTGTTACACATTATAACTAATGATGATATTTATTTCTCAATCTTAAATGTTATGGATTTAATTTCTCTTAAGAAAATTTTGTATTTCATTCTTGTATACCAAGTAAACTTTTTTGATGGAGATAGATAAAGATTATAGATTTCAAGAAGAACCTCAACTCAAAACACAAAAGTGAATGGGTTTTGTTGTATGGAACAAGAACCTAATGATATCATCTTGAAGTTGATGGTTGAAGAGAATTCAAGAGTTCTGTTCTTTTATTATTTTTTGAGTTCATCATTACAAGGAAAACAAGAAGCATAAATAGAGTCTATACAATCAACTAAAAAAAGAAACCGGATTATTGATAGACCAAGAAATAAGGACACGATATAGACTAAAAATAACTCCTACACTCCCCTTCAAAATGAAACATGTAAGTCTTTGGTGCCCATTTTGCTTAATAAAGAATGAAGTTATTGAGTGCCAAGACCCATAGTGAGTAAGTCTGCAGGCTGAAATTTGCTTTCAATGACCATCACCATTATTTATTTGCATCTACTTATTCACGAACAAAAAAACAATCCATCTCAACATGCTTTATTTGCTCATGATAGACCGGATTGTTTGTAATATGACAAGCTGCATGGTTATCATAGAATAAGGGTGTAGGAGTCGTAATGTTAACCTGTATGTTCTTTATAGCGATCTTTAGTAGATTGGGGTATCCCAAGATCACTTTACCAAACGATTTTTAACCCAATTTTGATTCAAACGACTCTAATAGGGAATGAAACAAAGCATATTATATATTTCTTATATAGAGGCATGGAAAGAAAATGTTGTCCTTTTGTGCTTCTCACATGATCCAAGTTAATGATAAATTCTAACATGCATTTGTATAAAGGACATAACGGACAAAGTTTTTTAAACATAAAGTACTAAGAACAAACTTTTTAAAGATAAAGGACAAAAAACACAACTTTTGACCAACATAAAGAATGATTTTTGTAATTTTGTCTTATAATTATCAATGGTTTTATGTTTCCATGCATGCGTGCAGCGTGTATGCAACAGAGTGTTGATGGGAGAATGAGAAAGGAAGACCATTTTTATTCAAAAAGAGAAAAGCTCTAACTCTAATGGGCCAAACATAGTAGACTTTTCAGCTTCATTTATTAGAAATGGCCCAATCTTGTTGGGTTTAAGCCTGGTAGCTTGTCACCAATTATATAATTATATGTGATTTTGTGTTATACGTACATAGAATAAAAATCAAGTGTCAATTATAAACAATTTAATGTAAGTTAGGCGCAGAAATAGGGTTGTAAACAAGTTGAGTCGAGTTAAGCCAATGTGAGGTCAGGCTTGACTCGTTTTATCCTAACTGGACTCATTTATCTTAACGAGCCTAAAATATGAGCTTGGGATTGGCTCGTTTATATACGAATCGAGCCGAGCTAGATTGGTATTTCATGAATAATATGATCCTTTGTATTTTTGTACTTGGGTTTTTTATTAGAGAATATCAAATTATTGATATTTTATGATATATTTAAAAATATGATATTAATTTGTTTAATAAATTACAAATATTATATTTAGCTTTTAATTTAAACGAGCCAACGAGCGAGCTCTCAAGCGAGCAATGGGCCAGCTAATGACTGAGCCATGAGTCAAGTTGACCTTGGCTCGAGCTTGGCTTGTTTACAAATTAAGCCAAGCCAGCTCGTCTTGTTAACAAACAGAGTCGATTTCAAACGAGCTATTTTAAAACGAGGCTTGAGCGACTTACGAGCCATTATCTTTTTGCATAGAAACCTAATGCTTTGCTGAAATATGTAAGTGGTGATATTTTATGATCAATAACAAAGAGTTTATTTATGGACATTGTTGTGAAATTGATGTGAAAGAAAATCAATTGAACATATGGTTAATTGTTATGCAAATATGCCTAAAAAGCACACTAATAGCAAATTTTACTTTTAAAAAGTCATCAAATAGTATATCAAGGTTCTTTTTGTTTTTTCTGTAGCAAAATATCTGCAGTCTGTGGACAACATCTGCAGACATCACAAGAGAAGAGCTGGACCTAACGTCTTCAGTTTGCAAGAAGAAAACTTTTTGTTTTTTAACACCTGTTGAGTGGAGAAAGGATGCGGTTAAGAGGGGAGGCATGAGGATGGAAGAGGGACGCGACTGAGAGGGGATGAGGGGAGTCGGCTGAGAGGGGATGAGGGGAGTCGGCTGAGAGGGGATGAGGGGAGTCGGCTGAGAGGGGATGAGGGGAGTCGGCTGAGAGGGGAGGAGGGAGGCGACGACTTATATGGGAGAAGGGAAGAGGTAGGTGGCGATGAGGAAAGAGATGGAGGTCAGGCGACTGTAGCGAGGAGGATGTGAAGGGAAGAGAACCGATGGAGATGCGGATTGGGAGGGAAAAGATGTATGATGGTTTTTAGGATTTTTTTATTCGTAAAGAGGTTAGAAGGGGTGTGAAGAGAGTTGGAAATGTCTTCCCCGAGAAGAGGTAAGGAAGATCTTTTTTGATGAAAGGTCTTCCAGAAATCAAACAATCTACCCTCTCAAAACATATTCCCACGTCTATATGGGAGCAAATGTAGAGGTGGGGAAGAGATTTTTGAAAAAAACAAACACCTCCCAAGAGTCATAAGTAGAAAACTTAAACATTTTAGGTTACTTCATATTATTCTTAAATGTTGAATTAATGTGGAAGTTTTATTGCATAATTAATCTTACTCTACAAAATACACAAATATAGTCTTTTGGTTACATTTAAAAGTAGCTTAATAGCTTAATAACTCGTGAATTACACGAGTTTAATAAATAAAATATTAAATATAATATAAATTTATGAATTAAAAAATAATATTTTAAGATAAGATGTAATTGAAATTATGTATGAGTAAACACTATAAGTAATAATATAATAATATCAACTTTCTAAACTTTTATATTTAAAATATTTTGTTATTGCAAAAATAGTAGCTTTTTATTGTGATAGATTTTAAAACACAATAATTATAAGCTTTTTTAAACTATCACATAAAAATAGTTATAACCAACAAACTGCATAGACAAACTAATTTACTATAAATATATATCTGACCAAAACTCTGTCTAGTATTAGTTAACATGTGTTACCGGACACGCTACCAGACTAGTGACGGTTGCTTCGTATCCAATACACAAAAGGCAATGTGCGCTTGACACGGACGAAAAATGCGGATATGCTTAGAAACATAGATGAAATGGAGGTTGTGAGGTTTGAAGTAGGGTTCTTTCCTACACTTGTCCTCATACCGAAACCACCTAGTATAGGTTAATATAATTTTACATACAAACACACATAAATTTAAAGTTTGCTAAATAACATAAAAGTTAACTTCCATTGCTCAAGGCTTCACGTCAACTCTCCATCAATTTTTCAAGTTTGACAACTTTGTAAATTTTATATAAACAACAATATTCAACCAATTCTTTACTTCATTGGTGTCATTTTCACCAAAACAATTGGATTTACTCCAAATTGACAAGTCTTATTTCAAACCAAGTGGTAAATTTCACTTCCATTTTCAACCAAATTCATCATCTTAAGTTCTAGGCACGCAAGAAATAATTACAATGAGAATTAGTCAAATTAACGCTTTAATTAGTCAATTATATATTATGAAAAAACCAACTTTGATGAATAGGTTGGTTTTTATGTTTGTGTTTGGCCACCGATTTTCTGCAATTTGCAGTATGGTCCTCCCAATCCTTTTCTGCCATTTGCAGTATGGTCCTCCCATATATGAATGTTTCTAAGGTCGACACCGATTGCTCTTTCCGGCCTCACACAGCGGAGAGGGAAAGGCGGAGATAGCACGAGTCGTGGGATGCTCACGGCCGCCGGTTGCGGCGGCATTATGTCGGTTTTCCCTATTTTTAGACTTGATTTTGAGGTTTTCAGATGGTACCATTCACACTGCCGCCTCCGGTTCTCCGCCTCGTTCTTGGCTGCTGCAGGCACGCACCGTTGTAGCACCACCACCTCCGATGTCTTTTGCCCACCATTGTGACGGCTGCGACCTAGCGGTGGTGGGGTTGACCTGCGACGGTGGTGGCAGTGATGGTGACGACGCGACAACGGCGCTCCTACTTACCACAAAGAACCATTCCCCAAGGTTTCGCCCCCAAATCTTCACATTAACCGCAGTCGGTTCTCGTCACCGCTGCCGGCGAAGCCCTAAAAGCTTAGCCATGACAGCGGTGGAGCTTAAACTGTAACATTTTGTATTTTTGTTAACTAAAAGTTAGCTTCGTTTAGTCTTATAAGGGTCATTATTGTCAATTATGAAACTCTTGTGTTATTTATGAAAGTTAAAAATAAAAACATTTAATAATAACAATCATAAAAATAATATTAATAATAAAAACAATAATCATAATAGTAATAATAATAATAATAATAATAATAATAATTAACTTAAAAGTGTTTAAAACTTAATTAAGAACTTCGGGGTTGTTTTTGTTATTTTATAAACTTTAAAAACAAGGTTTGTACATAAAATGTTAAAACTACAAACCACGGGGACCAAAGGTGTAATTAATCAAAACCCAAACCCCACCCCCATTTTCTTGCCCGTTTTTCCGGCCAAACCCACGGCCAACTCCGGCCAAACTCCGGCGAAAAATCGAACCAAAACCGTTTCCAAACGCTTCGTGAAGATGACTCGAATCATTTGCTACCTTTAATTGGGGTTTAGCGACGGTTACAAGAGCGTTCGAGCTCGAGTACCGTCGATCATCAAACGTAAACCGTTCGGTAATTAAACCCGAATAATGACCAAATTAAATGAACCATAATCGAACGTTTAGCTAGTTCTAAGCTAGTATCAACTTCAATTTCACCTGAAATCCACAAAAAACACTCGGTTCGATTATCCCATTCGTCGCGACCTGCAACTTGATCAAAATCTACCTTCCGAGCATCATAAACGAAAATTGGTTGAGGGTTATTCATCTTCAAGATCATTAGAAGCTTCCTGTGCAATGAATTTTCCTGTCGTCATCATTTGAACATCAATCAAGGATTGTGCGTGACCACGACCCATTCATCAATCATTCTTGTGCTAACACTTTGAAATCGAGTAATTTCTTACACCTACACACTTGTTTTTACATGGGAAACAAAAACCCCAAGATTATAATCCCATACAAACTCGAAGTGATTCTCAATTTGGCTCTAAACGAAGTTAGGGTTTAAAGTGATTTGGGGGAATGTTCAAACTTGTATTTTTTAAAATTTCAAAACCGAAGTAAACCAAGGCCGCGACCTGGTTCACTGGTTAAGTCACTACCCCTCCACCATGAGGTCCCGGGTTTGAACCGGGCTCCCTCAACTATTTTTGTTTAGGCTTTTTAAGCCTTAATTTAATCATGGTCAATTTTTAATATGTAAGACCCCGTTCCCGGAAGCCTCATAGTTGGTCAATCATAGCAATTAAAACATTAAACATTACAATTAAACAAGCTTAAGCAATGGAAATAATTTATCAAAAGCCATTCACTTCATTTAAAACACTGTTGTTAAGCAATACATCATCATTGACTGTTTACAAAAGACTTGTTTATAGGCATTACAAACAACAACAACACAGAGTATGAATGGATGTCAGACTTTTCCTGCCGAGTAGCTTCACCCCCGTGCCATCCTCAGCAATAATTACCTGCCAACTGAAAATATATAAAAGTCAGCGTTGCTGAGTGAGCTCTAGTTTTATAAGTAATACAATACTTTCTATATGTTGTATATGAAAATACTCTTTTCTGTAAAATACAACTCTGTACTGTATATGCGAGCACACATCAACTATATGAACAAATATTGTTCGCTCTCATTACCGTAGGCCTTGTCTGTTCTATAAACTTTTATCTTTATGTTTCACTTTCTGTATGGACCAGTGAGCAATACCCTAACTATATGCACGATAGAAAACGGGTGATGGGCCATCTATATCCCTCGAAAGGGTCAACTGTATCCCTCGAAAGGGTCAACTATATCCCTCGAAAGGGTCAACTATATCCCCCGAAAGGGTCAACTGTATCCCTCGAAAGGGTTATGTGTACTATGTACAAGGCCAACCCAATCACCCAGGACACGCTGCAAAGGTCCTGCCAATCTCAATTGATTGACCTTGTGTGCATAATAGGGTAGCTAACCCGCAGCATAGTTGAGCTAACGACAACATGGTCGTGTACCTCCTGTAAGCTTGCAAGACTTGTTAACATTTTCATTAATGTTCCTCTTCTTTCTTTATTGCTTTGTCACTTTATTATTACGATATACTTTATGTGACGATAATAACACACCACGTAAAGTCACATACTATAAGTAATAATAATAATAGCAATAACAATAATAAGGAACAATCATAATCAATCATATCATGCATGAAACATCATCATCAATAAGCCCTTAGTCAACCTCGGTCAAAACCCTAAGGCACAAACTCCCAGAAAAATTCTGTAAAAATTTCTAAGTCTTAGGCGCATGGAAACTATTTGGGCGCATGAGCCATGTTCGGGCGTTTCATCACTATGTAGGCGTATCAGCCAACACTTAAGCATTTTTCACTTTGGGCGCATGAACTATTCAGGCGCATGGGCACTATTTGTGCATATCAACACTTAGACGCATGAGTAATTCAGGCACATGGACACTTAGGCGCATGAGCCACTTGGGCACATGGGCACTATTTGGGGCACATGGCTACACTTAGTCGTCCAGCTAACATTTCTAGGCGCATGGGCCACTGTTCAGGCACATGGGCTGTACTTAATCATTTCTAAGGCAATCTTAGGCGCATGGGCTACTGTTTGGGCGCATGGATTACACTTAGTTCTTTCTAAGGCATTTTCAAGCGCATGAGCCTTATCTAGGCGCATGGACCTTCTGTTCCTCATGTTTCCGGTATGTTTTCAACCTAATCATCAAATCCATCCGTTCTAAGCTTAATGTGGCTATTCTAAACATGAATAACCTATAAGCATTCAAAAATCACATTCATTCATGCACAATACACAGGGGCATACATACTCAAACATTTGAAAATCTTTTACATACATTTTCAGCCCCAAAGATGTTTGAAAACAAGTAAAAACCGGGGTCTAGAACTCACCTGGTGCAACTTAGGTGTTCTTCCTTTTTACCCGCTTGCTATGAGATCAAAACACCTAGAAACAACATCCAAGACACACACACGAGCACAAACACAACCCATAAGCATACAACACATAACCAGGACAAAACCCGCCATAAATATGCAGAAACCACGAATTCTTACCTTGAATTTGTTCACTTCTTCTTCTTCTACAAACCGAGAGTTCTCTTCTGCTCTCTCTCTCTCTCTAGAACCGAAGAAATGGTGATGTGAAATTAGGGTGGGCGGCCATGCCCACCTTTACACCAACTTTTCAAAGTTTTGTCCTTTTGGACACTCTTAGTCCCTCCACTGGGACTGAATTACCTTTCTTTCTTTTATTCTTTATTTCTTTGTATTTTAAAAATATAACCGGGTGTTACAAGTCCACCCCCTTATATAGGTTTCGTCCCCGAAACCTGTTATTCCTCAAACAGACGAGGATAATACTGCCTCATCTCCTCCTCAGTCTCCCATGTAGACTCGGATCCCTTCCTGTGCTTCCACTGTACATGCACAAGAGGAACCACTTTATTTCTCAGCCTCTTCTCTTTACGATCAATGATTGCCACTGGTTGCTCCACATAATTGAGCCTTTCATCAACTTCAATGTCCTCCAATGGAACAATCATGTCCTTATCGGCTAAGCACTTTCTCAAATGAGATACATGGAATGTCGGGTGAATTCCATTTAACTCATCTGGCAACTCTAATCTATAGGCCACCTCCCTTACTCGAGCAATGATTCCGAAAGGGCCTATATACCTTGGGCTCAACTTGCCCCGCTTTCTGAATTTGATGATACCCTTCCAAGGTGAGACCTTCAACATAACACGGTCAACCACCTGGAACTCAATTGGTCTACGTCGTTTATCGGCATACGACTTTTGTCTATCTTTGGCTGCCTTCATGAAGGCTTTAATCTTTTCAAGCTTCTAGTCGTGGCCTCGATTACCTCGACGCTTCCCAACTCTTTCTGACCAATGTCACCCCAACAAACGGGTGTTCTGCATCTCCTACCGTATAACATCTCATATGGTGGCATACCAATGCTGGCATGATAGCTGTTGTTGTATGAGAATTCGGCTAACGGTAAGTGGTTGTCCCAACTTCCACCAAAATCGATTACACATGCCCGAAGCATGTCCTCCAACGTTTGAATGGTCCTTTCTGACTAACCATCAGTTGGGGATGATAAGTCGTGCTAATATGTAACCTCGTCCCCATGGCGTCATGGAATTTCTTCCAGAATTTAGACGTAAACCGGGTGTCACGATCAAACACAATGGACACCAGTACACCATGAAGAGTTACAATTTCCTTGATGAACAGGTCAGCCAACCTCTCGAATGAATATGTTTCACGGATCGGTAGGAAGTGAGCACTCTTCGTCAAGCGGTCAACAATCACCCATATGGCATCGTATCCTTTTGTAGTACGGGGTAGTTTCATAATGAAATCCATGGTGATGTGCTCCCACTTGCATTCCGGTATATCCAAAGGTTGAATCTTCCCATACGGCTTCTGATGTTCCGCCTTCACTTGCAAGCAAGTAAGGCACTTACTCACATACTTCGCCACATCACGTTTCATACCCGACCACCAATAATCTTTCTTCATGTCTTGATACATCTTTGTGGCACCAGGATGAATGGAGTATCGAGTCTTGTGAGCTTCATCCATAATCCTCACACGTAGATCCCCGAAACAAGGAATCCACACCCGTCCAAATCGAGTTTTAACACCAAGGGTGTTTTCACTCAATTTCCCAACCAGACCTCTCATTCTTTCAGAGTTTAGATGATCTTCTTTTAATGCCTCGTCCTGAAACTCCTTGACTTGCTTCATTACGTCAGAGGTCATGATTAGTTGGTATGCTTTCACCCGAATCGGCTCGGGCCTCTCCTTCCGGCTAAGAGCATCAGCCACCACGTTGGCTTTGCCCGGATGGTAATGGATCTCGCAATCATAATCCTTTATAAGCTCCAACCATCGCCTCTGCCGCATGTTCAAATCTTTTTGCTTGAAGAAGTACTTCAAGCTCTTGTGGTCTGTGAAAATGATGCACTTCGTCCCGTACAGATAGTGCCTCCAAATCTTTAGTGCAAAGACCACGGCTGCTAGCTCCAGGACATGAGTAGGGTAGTTAACCTCATGAACCTTCAACTGTCGGGATGCATAGGCTATAACCTTCCCTCTTTGCATTAATACACACCCCAACCCTATGTAAGAAGCATCTGAGTATACTACCAAATCCTCGCTTCCTTCAGGTAACGACAAGACAGGAGCTCGAGTCAACCTTACCTTTAGCTCCTCAACGCCTGTTCTTGAGCTTGACCCCACGTAAAGTTTACATCCTTTTGGGTCAACTTGGTCAGGGGAGAAGCGATCTTGGAAAAGTCCTGAATGAACCTTCGATAATAACCCGCCAACCCCAAGAAACTACGAATCTCGGATGGCGTCCTTGGAGACTTCCATTGCATCACAGCCTCCACCTTAGCAGGGTCTACCATAATCCCCTCTGGGTTTATCACGTGACCCAAGAATTGAACTTCGCGTAACTAGAACGCGCATTTGAAGAATTTGGCATACAACTTCTCCCTTCTTAAGTCTCTAACACCTCCTGATGTGATCGGCATGCTCCTCCTTGCTCCTTGAATAAATCAGGATATCATCAATAAACACAATCACTGATTTATCTAACATTGGCCGACTGTTGGACCAAAAGAACCAATGAGCCTGATCAGAGAAACCTCTAAGTCCCACAAGACATCACAACAGCTGAAGAAGACCTGATCAGCTGTTCTACAAAGTCTGAAGATACAACTGCTGAAGTACGTCTGAAGTACTGAAGACAAAGACTGAGACAACAGCTGAAGATCTAAAGTCTGAAGACTTCAACAAGTACTGAAGACAAAGACTGAAGATCAACAGAAAGACAAAGTCTGATGTTCAAGTACTGAAGACATCAGCTGAGGTTACAGCTGATGACAACAGCTGAAGAGGGCTTCTTCAGTTGTTGTGATGATTTTTCTTCTTCAGTAGTTTTCTTTTCCTTTCAGTAGTTTGTTTATTTTTCTTTTCAGTACTTGTAAACAACTGAAGAGGTTGTTCTTCAGTTGTTGTAGTTTCAGTAGTTTTATGTTTTTCAGTAGTTGTAAATGAGATGTTTAACACTTAGGAACATTTGTAAGAAGATGTCAGTTGTTGACATCTTCAGTAGTTGTTAAACATCAGTAGTTATAAAACGGTTACATGTCACTTTCAGGTGACATCAGTCTACGTCATTCTTCCCTTTATAAGGAAGATGACTCACATGTAATCGTGCCTTTGAGGCCGACAATCTTAATGCAATATTCCTTTTGTCGATATTTCTCTCTTATAACAAAATTCTTTTATCGTTTTATATCAATTGTTCTTGTTTGAATTTGTCTAATTCTGAGCTATTCCGCTGCTATATCTGTTCAATCGATTAACCAAGGGCTGAGATCCTAACAAATGGTATCAGAGCAGGTTAATCATTGATCGATCTAACAATTGATCATTGAAACTGTTCAATCGCTCTAAGTTTAATCGAATTAGCAAAATTCGCAAGGATCTGTTATAGAGATTGAGAGTGTATCGCTTCTGGCCGTTTTATTTGAGGTTCTGTGTGGTTTTGAGCTAAATTTATTGTGTTTTTACTTGAATCTGTCTGATTTTCCACAATGACTACTTCTTCTAATGATCCTTTCAATACTGGATCCTCTACCAAGCCTCCGATCTTGGTGAGGAATGAGTATAACATTTGGCAGAGAAGATTGCTCCATCACCTGTCTGTCAATAGCTCAGGTTGTTGGACATCTGTGGTACATGGACCACATAAGCCAATGGTGAATGATCCGGAAACAAACCAGTTGGTTCCAAAGAAGAAGGAGCAATACTCCGATGAGGACAAGAAGTTGTTTGAAATCGATGCAAAAGCCCATGGAATTTTGGCTATGGCTATTCCTAATGAGATTTACTCTGGGCTTCTGCATTGTGTGAGTCTGCTCATGACCTCTGGAATGCCATCAAAGAACAATTTGGTGGTACTGATGAGGTTTTAGCAAACAACAGGGAAATCCTCGCCCAACAATATGAGACTTTCTCTCATAGAAGGGTGAGACTCTGACTCAACAATTTGAGCGGTTTTCATGTTTAATCTCTGAATTGAAAATGGTTAAACATGAATATACCAGGAGTCAGATGAACCATAGATTTTTAAGATCACTGCCTGAGAGATGGAACACATATACCATTGTTCTACGCTCAAATGCTGATGTTGATCGCCTATCTCTCACCCAACTTCATGGGAACTGCTTACATTCGAGAGAGAGATAGAGCAGAAAAGGAAATTGGTTTCATCTGGCAAGCTCACTGAGGATTTTGTCCAAGGGAACACTGCCCTGATTGGACATCAAGAGTCAGAATATGCGTCATCTGAAAGCCAGTATGATGAGCATATTGATTTCTCTACAAACACTTCTGAGCCTGCCTTTGTGAGTGTTGATAGTTATTCTGCTGGTGTAATAGTGACAATCTATGTTTCATCATGGATGATCTCAAGGGGATTGCTGATGATGACTTAGAAGAGATGGATATTTTGAGCCAAATGGCCTTGATAAATATCAGATCTCAGAAGTTCTACAAAAGAACTGGAAGGAAATTCCCAGGACTCTCTGGCAAAACCAAAGTTGGTTTTGACAAGAGTAAGTTGAAGTGCCATAAATGCCACAGGCTTGGGCACTTTGCAAGAGAATGTAGATCATCTGGATCTAACTCTCCTGCACCTTTGTGACTTCCCTGGCAATAGTCAACAACAGAGGGCAACAACCTGTCAATTCTGGTTATCATCATCAACCACAATCTCCTGCATATTTTGTTCCACAGGGGCCAATGCCATATCCATACCCCTGCTATTACATGCCACAACCAGGCCAGGTTCAAGCACCCACTGCTCAGCAACCACATGCACTCCCTGAGCCTCAACCATCCCAATCTCATCAACCTAATCAACTTCAACAACACAGCTTCTTCACACCAGGAGTTGTTGACTGGAGCAGTTTACCAGATGATGTGTCTGGTAATGAACAACTGTTCTCAGGTGCTGGTCAACATGGTGGTGAGCATCCTTTTGGAAATCTAGCTCTCATGGCTTTGGAATCCTCTGATGGATCATCCTCAAATACCTCTTCAACACAGGTATCACAGGTATCCTCTGAGGCTAAGGCCAATTATGTTCTGAAACTTGCATAGCAGCATTTGCCTCTATTAGAGAAGCAAATGTGGCTTTAATCAATAAAAATGTAGAGCTAGAACAAACAATTTCCAAAAATAAAGCTGAGTTTGAGTCTGTGCTAAAAGAAAAACTGATGAGATTTACAAATTAAAATGCCAAATTTCTGATGATAAGGCTAGGGAGGATGTACTCTTAGAGAAGTACAAAGACCTCAAAGATACTCTTGCTGTCACCCAGGTAGAGTGTGATCGATGGGTACAATCTTGCAAGGGCTTTGAAATGCTTCTTAGTAAGCAAACAGCTTCCAATGTGAAGTTTGGAATTGGTTATAATCACACTCTGCTCCTCCTACAGTTTTTGCTTCAAGAGCAGGAGCGGAACTGATGGAGAAAGTAATGACCAATCCACCTCATCATGTGATTCACTACTTGATAAAGCACCATCAGTAGTTGAAGTCAGTAGTAATCCCTCTGTGACCTATCAGCTGATATTGATGGTTCAACTGCTGACACTCACATGATCAATGAGTTGATCAACCCAAGTGTTATCCCTAGAAGTACTGAGGGTACTGGAGAGCAGGGGATAACATCTGGAGTTCAAATCCTAATGACTGACAGCACTGAAGAGAAGAAAACTGTCAGTAGGAAGGATTTGAAGCCTACTAAGGAAGTTGACAAGAAGGCAAAAAGTGCTTCTAAACTGCTGAAGAGCAAGTCTTCAGTAGTTTCATCTTCTTTAGTTGATGATCAACAGAAGATGAAGAAGAAACCATGTGAATATGTGGTCTATTCAATCATCTCACAGATGATTGTTGGTACAAAAAGGGATCCAAACTCAAACAAAAAGAGAAAATTAAAGAAAATTTGGCTAAAATGAAAACTGAGTTTGAGTCCAAGTTTGTACCAGCAGCATCAAATCCTGTTACTCCTATGTCCAAAAAGAAATCTAAAAAAGGAGTGCAACAGGCAATAGCTGAGGTTGCTCAAAAGAAGATGGTGCAACACAAGAACTCATCATCAAACACCAATACCAATGTGTCTGAAGAGCTGAAAGCTCTCTCCCAGAATCAGACACAGCTGGTAATGATGGTTCAACATCTGTTGGGAAGAGTTAACCAACTTGATGGCCCTGTGTTGAAACCCCAGAAAAAGAGATCCAAGCCGAAGGATTCCTCTTCTACACCATCTCCTTCACCTCAAGCTATTGTGTCCAATAAACCTGTTAGTTTACCATCTGTTTTGAGACCAGGCCCAAAACCAAAAAGGTTTGGGTCTCCAAAACTAACTGATTGTTTATTTATGCAGGTTTCTTCAACATGCCAAAGTAGCATCTGGTATGTAGACAGTGGGGGATCTATGCATATGACTGGGAACAACTCACTTCTTAATGACTACTCTCCAGGAAGGAAGGGATTTGTTTCTTTGGCAATGATGCAAGAGGTTACATCATCGGGAAGGGCTTTGTTTCCAATGGGGAAATAAAGTTTGATGATGTCAACCATGTGGAAAATCTCAAGTATAATCTTTTGAGTGTCAGTCAATTGTGTGACAAAGGCCATGTTGCCCTTTTCACAAGCCAGAACTGCAGGATTCTGTCATCCAAAGTTCTGAGTTTGATTGACAAGGTATTGGATGCTCACACTCTCCTGAAGGCCAACAGGACAGGAAGAGTGTATGCCTTAGATCTTTCCAAGAAAATTGATCTCAAAGGCCATCCTTGCCTATTTTCCAAGGCCTCTCCTCAAGAATCTAATCTATGGCATAGAAGGCTGGGACATGTTAATTTCAAGAACATGAATCAGCTGATACACCATAGTTTAGTAAGGGGAATGCCTATGAAGGAGTTCAAGTGTGAAAACAACTGCACTGCTTGTTTGAAAGGAAAACAGCACAAGTTTCATTTCCACCTATTGAAGAACCAAAGTCCACTGCCTGCTTACAACTTCTTCACATGGATCTCTTTGGTCCTGTGAGAGTGATGAGCATGGCACAGAAAAAATACTGTCTGGTAATTGTGGATGATTACTCCAGATTTGTATGGACTTTCTTTCTACATTCAAAGGATGAAGCTGCACAGAAGATCATAAACTTTGTGTTGTATGCTGAGAAGCAGTATTCCCTCTCAGTCAAGTGTATTAGAAGTGATAATGGAACAGAATTCAGGAACAATACACTTGATGAATTCTACCTTTCCAAGGGAATAAAGAGACAGTTTAGTATTCCAAGAACTCCTGAACAGAATGGAGTGTGGAGAGAAAGAACAGGACCCTCATTGAAGCTGCAAGGTCTATGTTGGCTGATTCTGGACTGCCATTGACTTTTTGGGCTGAAGCTGTCAACACAGCATGCTATGTGCAGAATAGAGTGCTAATAAATCAGAGGTTGATGAAGACTCCATATGAAGTTCTACATCATTTGGCCCCTCTCATTTCATTTTTTAGAGCATTTGGGTGTCCCTGTTTCATTCTCAACACAAAGGATCAGCTCCAGAAATTTGATCCTAAGGTGGATGCAGGGTACTTTGTTGGTTATTCATCAACTTGCAAGGCATACAGAGTCTTCAATTGCAGAACAAAGATGGTTGAAGAGACTTTACATGTCAAGTTCAATGAATCTCCAAAGGACAAGATTCCACAAAGCCCTGGGAGCTCTTTGATTTGGACATACTGCAATATGTTCCTTATCAATCTCCTGCTGTTGCTCCTGTCAACAGTTCACCACCTGGTGTTACTACTGAAGATGATGATGATAGTAGTAATCACCTCTTCAGTTTTAGTGATCAACTGCCTGAGTCCTCTAAACCTGATGCTCCTGTAGCTCCAGCCGCACCATCCACAACAAATGCTGATGAGATTTCTGCATCCTCAACTTCATTTGAGTTGCCACCATCTTCATGGTTTCAAGAATCTGCATCAACATCTGCTGCTGCTGAAGACCCTACAAACACTTGCACAGATTTGATTGTTTACCAAGAGCTGAAAAATCACCCAATATCTCAAATCCTTGGTGATATCAATGCTGGTGTCTCAACCAGAAGCCAGTTGTCCAATTTCTGCTTCTATGCTCTCTTCATCAGTCAGCTAGAGCCGAAGAACTATCATGTTGCTTTGAGGGACAATGGATGGGTTGAAGCCATGCAGCTTGAGCTTCTTCAGTTCAAGAAACAGCAAGTGTGGGCTTGTTCCTCTACCCCCAGGTAAGTGTGCAATAGGCACTAAATGGGTGTTTAGGAATAAAACTGATGAAAATGGGCTAATTGTTAAGAACAAGGCCAGACTGGTTGTGCAGGGGTTTGCACAAGAAGAAGGTATTGATTATGATGAAACCTTTGCCCCTGTAGCCAGACTGGAGGCAATTAGATTGTTTTTAGCCTATGCTGCACTCCACAATCTTAAAGTTTTCCAAATGGATGTCAAAAGTGCTTTTCTATATGGTACAATAAAAGAAGAAGTTTATGTGTGTCAACCACCAGGCTTTGAGGATAATAAGCACCCAGAATGGGTATATAAGCTTGATAAAGCTCTTTATGGGTTGAAACAAGCACCTAGAGCTTGGTATGAGACCTTATCAAACTTTCTTCTACAGAATAATTTCACTAGAGGCTCCATAGATAAAACTTTATTTATTAAGAAGGTGGATCAGCATAAGCTACTTGTTCAAATTTATGTTGATGATATTATATTTGCATCCTCTGATCCCCAATTGTGTGAGGATTTCCAAACCTTAATGCAACAGAAGTTTGAAATGAGTGCAATGGGAGAATTACAGTTCTTTCTAGGTTTGCAAATCAAACAAAAAGCTGATGGAATTATTCATCAGTCTAAATACACAAAAGATCTTTTGAATAAGTTTGATTTACAAAACTGTAAATCCTGTTCTACTCCCATGTGCAACACCACACAATTGGATGTTGATCAGAAAGGTAAAGGTGTTGATGAAACCCTTTACAGATGTATGATTGGTTCCTTGATGTATTTAACAGCTTCTAGACCAGATATTATGTGCTACATGTGTTTGTGCTAGATTTCAGGCTGCACCTAAGGAGTCTCATCTGATTGCAGTCAAGAGGATCTTTAGATATCTGCAAGGCACACAATCTCTAGGCTTATGGTATTCCACTGGACATTCTTGCAAATTAGTTGCTTTCTCTGATAGTGACTATGCAGGATGTAAGTTGACCAGGAAATCAACTTCTGGTGGATGCCATTCCTAGGCAACTGTTTGATTTCTTGGCAGAGTAAGAAACAAACATCTGTTGCTACATCCACTGCTGAAGCCGAGTACATTGCTGCTGCAAGTTGTACATCCCAAATACTCTGGCTTCAGAATCAACTTTTGGATTATGGCATTACAGAGACTAAGACTCCATTATTAATGGATAGTGCTTCAGCTCTTTGCATTGTCAAAAATCCTGTCCAGCACTCTAGGACCAAACATATAGAAATTAGACATCATTTTATAAGAGATTGTTTTGAAAAGGGTCTAATTAATCCTATGTTTGTGCCTAGTGCTGATGAGCTTGCAGACATTTTTACTAAGCCTTTGGATAGTTCAACTTTCCACAACCTGGTGTTAAGGCTTGGTATGCTGCAGCTAGAATAAGTGACAACTACTGATGATCTCAGTAATTACTGATGATCATTGGTAACCATGTCACATATAAGTACTGATGAGTTATTTTACCCTCAGTAGTTTTTATAACTACTGAAGGCTAAATGCTTTAAGTACTGTACTTTCTGTTCTACACTACTGATGTAGTTACAACTACTGAAATCAGTAGAAACAGATAAGTACTGATGTCCTATGAACAACTGAAAACAGCTAAAAGCTGATGAGTAAGTGTTGAGGACAGTATGAAACAGCTGAAAGGCTATGATTGACGACAACTACTGATGAGTACTCTCTCTTCAGTAGTTCACAAACTGCTGTTTCTTTATAAACAACTGAAGCAATACCATGTCTTCAGTAGTTTCACAACTACTGATGACTAACACCAAGTCTTCAGTTGTTTACAACAACTGATGGCAAAACCACGGTCTTCAGTAGTTTCACACAACTGATGACTAATACCAAGTCCTCAGTTGTTTCAACATCTGAAGTCAACTTGTCTTCAGTAGTTTTTAAAACTACTGATGCCTAAATCAGAGACTTCAGTTGTTTCAACGTCTGATAGTAAACACCATGTCTTCAGTTGTTTTATAACTGCTGACCACACCAATACCATCAGTCGTTTCAAAGTCTGAAAGTTAATACCACGTCATCAGTAGCTTCAAATACTGATGACTAACACCAAAACCTTCAGTCGTTTCATAACCCGTACCCTATATATACCTGATCCCTCTTTCAGAGTTTTTCATTCTTTCACGACCTAACTTTTCAAAAGCTCTGAAAACCTTTCACCTTCATTAATGGCGACCATGCAACTCAAACCTCGACACAACTGTGTCGCGTACCTTACAAAATCGCCCTTCTGGACCAAATTTGAAAATGCTATAGATCTTATGGTCCAATCCCCACTAAAAACGGCTTTCCTTTTAAATCCAATCATTTATGCCGATTCGCTACGTCAGTTCTGGATGAATGCGACCGTTAATGGAGAATCTATCCTTTCATCTATCAACTCGCATAAGGTGGTCATCTCTACTGCTACCATCCGCCAATATTACTGTTAGATGATGCTGCCTACCCTGTTGGATATCCTAAGCGCCAACTTGATCTTTCCTTTGGACAACATGGATATCAGGGTGATCTTAGTGCTTCAACAATCCTGAAGAAACATTTTCCAGATGCTGAACGATTATTATTTCATATGGTAAATGTTTGCCTGGCTCCGAAGACTTCCTCTTGGGATCAACTGTCTTCCAGATGGCAACAGGTATTGTTCTCTATCCTTGAACAAGAACCACTAAACTTTTCTCTGAAATAATTTTTCTTGAACTCAAGGATATGGCCACAAAACCACTTTCTAACCGTTGGATACTATATCCTCGGTTTATAATGGCCATAATAGAATCAGCTTTCTGCTGAGGGACTAGTTGGTCTGGGAGTCCCTGCTTTGGCTGTATTGCCGGAGGTATACTCCCGACACAACACTGACCAAACTCTCAAACAGGCTGCCAAGCTGCGCAAACCCACGCAGCTGGAACCCACAGCCTCCACCTCCAAATCCAAAGTCCCCTCCAAACCACAAAGAAGAAGCCTAAGAAGCTACTCAGGGAATTGAGTCCCCTGTGGATGCTCCTGCTGCACCAACGCAGGTTATCTCTGCTGGAAATAACCCCCCAGTAGAGACTGTGACTCCACCACTGAAGCCGCTCAGGTTTCCTCTCAAAAGGAACCTGAAGCAACCACTCAAAGGGAAGCCACAATGCTGGGATCCTCCTCACTTGAGGGATTACCATTGAAGAGCACCACCTGTCCCGGGTGCACACTGCTTCCACACCCTCTCCTGATGCAACCGCCCCTCAAAGCCCTACTATCATTGTTGCAAAAGTGCTGACGCAGTTGCATTCCTCACCCCCCACCCAGACACCAATTACTACTGGGATAACCTCAACACCTGAGGGGGAGGATCACAATGCTTCTGTCAACCCACAGCACAGGGGTTATCATGTTCCATCTTCTAGTGTAGATAAGGAGGTGCGAACTTCTGGTGAGGCTGCCACTGCTCCTGACTCAGCAAATGACCAGGATGCAGTTGGTAACATCTCTAAGTCCTCACCAGTGGCAACAGCTGATGAAGGACATAGTCCTGAGGCTGGAAGTCCCCAGAACCGAGAACAAGGGGCACATGCTACAATTGATCTACACTCAAGGCATGTTCATTCTGACTTTGTCAGGAGGTCAGGTGATTCAGTCACAACTGATGATGACCTGAGCTTCTTCTTTGATGTAGTTGCTCAAAACACCATTCTAGAGGATGAGGTTAGCAGACTCAAAGAGCTGCTGGCCAAGATGTCTCAGGATGCAAGTCCATCTGCCACCACAATACACCCCCAGATGGCACCTTCTTCTGAAGGTCCCCTACACACTGAGCCAGTATATACTTCCAAGCCACCAGCCTCTGCTTTCGGCACTGATTCTCAGGAACAGAACCACCCTGATCAATCAGTTGCTACCCTCCAAAATTCCCTACCTCTCATCACTCCCATGATCACAGATATAGTGATCAAAGCCATTGATGAGAGGCTTCCTACAATAATACAACCCTTGGTGGAGGAGTTGGTGACTAAATCTCTTTCTACTGCTCAAACCCTTGCACCCAATGCAACCAAAAAGGGGGAGAGTCAGTTAGTTAAAGGAAAAAGGAAGAGGATAGATGGGGAGAGGCGAAAGAATCTGAGGTTGTAAATGAGAAGGAGAGTGTGAAGGGAGCTGAAGTGAATGAAAGTCAAAAAGACTTTCATGTCACATATCAAAAGAGAAAAGGAGAGTCTGAGAAGGAGAAGGAGCTGAAGGATATGGTGAAAGAAGCTGACGCCAACCATAACCGTTCAATGGACAAAATCATTGAGCAGTTGTATAGGCAGGGTTTTGACATCAAACAACTAGACTCGAGATCAGAAGGATGGAAACAGAGGAGATCAATTCCAGATGGGCTAGCTATGATGCCTTAGAAAGAGAAAGGCTGGAGATAATGATCAGATTTATAGCTAAATACTTGGGAAGATCTCTAATGGAAATAAGGCCTGGACCAGGGACAACATCTTGGCAATAACCACCAAGATTGTGTTCGTCTGAAGAATACTCCAAAGGTCTAGTGATTGAGGTATTGAATGAAGCTGGGGTTGGGAATCGAAAAGAACTGACAAAATTACCAAAGCCTCCCTTACAGCCAAAATGCTAAAACAGTCTGAACCTCAATCCTCAAAATCACTATCTCCACAACCCACTAAAACAACTCCTTTACCCTCTAAACCAACCATCCAACCCACAAAACCAAATCCTTTACCTCAAAACCCATTGCCAGTGATGTACCTAGCCAAAAGAAAAGAAAGGTACTGAGGCCTGATGAAGATGAAGAGGAGGATGAAGACAGACTGCCACTCTCTGCAGTCATACTTTGCCTAAGGCTAAACCAATGTCCATCACTCCTGCTTCTCAAATGCATGATGTTATGATAAAGATTGAAGAGGAACAGATGCAAAAACATGATGAGGAAATGCTGAAAAGCATTGACAAAGCATATGCTACATCCTCTTCAATGATCAGCATGAAGAAAGAAGTATTAAGATTGTACACCCTTGCTAATACCTTTCAATACCAAAGGGAAAGAGTAAGGATATGGCCTGATCCTAGGGTGGCACACCGGATTGTCAAGAAAGAAATTCCTTCAAGATACAAGGGCCAAGTGAAGAGAGTTGTCGACGAAGACATCACTGTGGTGCTTGTAGTGTCCCCCTGGGAAATTGTTGAAGAGTTCAAGAAAGCCTATGAAGCCAAACAACCACCTCAAAAGATGTTAGAGAACAAAATTATAAAGAAGGGATTGGTTTACAAACGACTTGAAAACTTCAAACAAGAAGAGCTCAACCTGCTCTTAGAAGGAACTCATCCAGATGAGTTTGCTTATAGACAAATAACACGGTTGAGCTCAAAAATGGAAAACAGGCCAAGTACATATCTGAAGTGTATGGCCGAGAAGGATTATTTGATGGTGTGCCGAGGTGCTAACAATGGATGAGCAAATCATGTTTTTAAGGGCTTACACCAGGGAATCATATAGGCTGATACACGGGAAGTAGATCTCATGGTTGGGGCAACAGCTCGGTGTCCAAGTCCCCAATACAGAGCTCCCAACCATATCATGCCAAAACATCATCAGAGACTTCTTCCCAGGCCGGTGCTGAAAAAGGGTCACTTCTCATCTGATCAAGAAGATTAAGAGACCAATCTATCTGCCAAAATAAGTGGGACTCGTAATAACTTAGAGGTTTTGGCTGCATTGGTTCAGGGGGAGTTTGTTGGACCAAAAGAACCAATGAGCCTGATCAGAGAAACCTCTAAGTCCCACAAGACATCACAACAGCTGAAGAAGACCTGATCAGCTGTTCTACAAAGTCTGAAGAATACAACTGCTGAAGTACGTCTGAAGTACTGAAGACAAAGACTGAGACAACAGCTGAAGATCTAAAGTCTGAAGACTTCAACAAGTACTGAAGACAAAGACTGAAGATCAACAGAAAGACAAAGTCTGATGTTCAAGTACTGAAGACATCAGCTGAGGTTAACAGCTGATGACAACAGCTGAAGAGGGCTTCTTCAGTTGTTGTGATGATTTTTCTTCTTCAGTAGTTTTCTTTTCCTTTCAGTAGTTTGTTTATTTTTCTTTTCAGTACTTGTAAACAACTGAAGAGGTTGTTCTTCAGTTGTTGTAGTTTCAGTAGTTTTATGTTTTTCAGTAGTTGTAAATGAGATGTTTAACACTTAGGAACATTTGTAAGAAGATGTCAGTTGTTGACATCTTCAGTAGTTGTTAAACATCAGTAGTTATAAAAACGGTTACATGTCACTTTCAGTGACATCAGTCTACGTCATTCTTCCCTTTATAAGGAAAGATGACTCACATGTAATCGTGCCTTTGAGGCCGACAATCTTAATGCAATATTCCTTTTGTCGGATATTTCTCTCTTTATAACAAAATTCTTTTATCGTTTTATATCAATGTTCTTGTTTGAATTTGTCTAATTCTGAGCTATTCCGCTGCTATATTTGTTCAATCGATTAAACCAGGGCTGAGATCCTAACACCGACACACTCGATTCATCAAGTCCATAAAAGCAGCTGGCGCATTGGTCAATCCAAACGACATAACAAGGAACTCAATGACCGTAACACGTGTGAAAAGCTGTTTTAGGATTGTCCTGCTCCTTCACTTTCAGCTGATGGTAACCAGATCGAAGATCTATCCTCGAAACCAACTGGCACTTGGAGCTGATCAAACAGATCGTCTATTCTTGGTAGGGGGTATTGGTCTTTCACTGTCAACTTGTTCAGCTCTCGGTATTCAATACACATCCTCATACTACCATCTTTCTTCTTCACAAAAATACCGGAGCACCCCATGGAGAGATACTCGGTCTAATAAACCCCTTATCGAGCAGTTCTTGCAACTGTTCCATGAGTTCTTTCATTTCTGTGGGAGCTAATCGATACGGTGCTTTGGCAACGGGTTGAGCACCAGTATCAAGTCAATTTGGAACTCAATCTCGCGATCCGGTGGCACCCGGGTAGTCTTCCGGGAATACGTCTGAAAGTCACACACAATCGGTACATCAGATATTACGGTGTTGGCGCGTCCACAACTCCTTCACGTAGGCCAAGTAGGCACTACATCCACGCCTCATGCACTTTCCCGCCACCTCCATCGAAATCACTTTTGGAATCGTCGTGACGCGATCTCCATAAATCGTAACCAAACTCCCATCGGACGCAACTAATCGAATCATCTTCTTACGGCACATAATATTGCTTCATAGGTTGCTAGCCAGTCCATCCCCAGTATTACATCAAATCCACCTAGGGGTATCACATGTAACCTAGCAGCAAACCTATGACCTTCTAGTTCTATGGCACTATCCTCTATCACATCAGTAATTATAGTGGACTTACCAATAGCAGTTTCTACATCAAATGGTGCACTGACCTTTCTACTGATAACATATAACTTAGCGCAAAAGGTAGTAGAAATAAAACTCCTACTAGCACCAGAATCAAACAATATAGAGGCACAAGTCTGGTTTACCAGAAACATACCTGACACAACATCGGGATTAGCTCTGGCTTCCTCCCGGGTCATGGTGTAAGCTCTAGCACCTGCCCTCTGCCCTCCTTCCTCCGGCTTCTTCTTCTCTGCCCCAGAGCTCTCTGCCATCGGCTTCTTGCAGTCTCTAGCGATGTGGCCAGGCTGACCACACCTGAAGCATACGTTCATCCCCATTCTGCACTCACCAATATGCTCCCTTCCACATTTGTCACACCTTCTCAGCCCTGATCCAGATGTGACCACACGTCGATCACCCACCTTTGCCACCTTCTTGTTTGGAGCAGTTCTACCACGTCCAAACCGTTTCCCATTCCAGTTCCGACTACCACCATCCTTCTTATCCACCTCAGCCACCACCACCTCGCGCTCATCATATAATCTGCCAGCCAAGTCAACTGTCGACCTGAAAGTGCTCGACCGAGCGGCAATCATATGCCTACGGAAATCCGCGGCAGCCCCTGGATGTATCTTTTAATCTTTCGTGACAATGGTGTCACTTGATCGGGCACCAACTGTGCCATTTCATTTAATTTGGTGGTGTACTGCTGGTGTGTCATCGTTCCCGCCTCCAGCTGCAGGAAGTCTCTTTCTACCTTGTCCATCTCTCTGTGAGGATAGAATTCCTCAATCACTAGCTTCTTCAGTTCAGGCCATCTCATTCTTCCAATAGCCCTACTACACTCGGCTTGGACAATGTTGTCCACCAGGCCGAGTCCACAAAGGAGTGGGTAGCGAATTTCATCTTTTGATCCTCATAGCACTCACTGATATCAAGGACGGCCTCCATCTCCCGTACCCACCGGTGAGCAGCTGCCGCAGTGCCGTTCCCATCAAAAGTATGGGGCTTGCATCTCATAAACACCCTGTAGTTGCAGCCTCGGGTCGCCTCCGGCGCAGGTTCTTCTTCCTCATCCTCATCATCGGACGGAACCGTCTCAGTCTCGGGCTGTCTTCTTTCGCCCATAGGTCCACCCCTTTCCTTTCTCTCTCCCTCTCTAACTGCCTTGATCACTTCGGTCACCACAGACGGTAGAATCGTCTGCATGACCTGGTGAACCTCTTCCACCACAGCCTCCTTTACTGAGGCCCTCAGATTGGCGCTCTCTTCGCCACCCTCCGGATGAGGGGTCTCTGGTTCTTCATGAACCACTTTCTCGACTCTGGGTCTCCCTCTCTTGGGTCGCGGAGCAGCACCGTGACCTCCACCACCAAAGGCCTTTGAAGATCTACCTCCAGCCATCCTCTATAAGCACACTATAAGATTCAAACACTAACACGGTCATTCAAGGTAATATTCAGTTTATGTCAAGTATAGTAAGTCCCTAATTACAGTGGCCAGTTGTGATTAGCCACTTACTTTACTCTTCATACCCCAAGCATTTCCTATCCTGACTTAATCAGTATCTAAATCTACTAAGAGCACATAATCAAATAGCATGCGCACATAATACCAGTTAATCATTAGGAAAAGACATGCCTGATGGCACGTAGCTACTCGGGCTGACATCCCTCCATTTGTCCCATTTTCAGTTTAAGTTTAGGTTTTAAAAGTTTATTTAACCTAATTTTCTTAAACTTTGGCTCTGATACCAACTCGTAAGGCCCCGTTCCCGGAAACCTCACAGTTGGTCAATCATAGCAATTAAAACATTAAACATTACAATTAAACAAGCTTAAGCAGCGAAAATAATTTATCAAAAGCCATTCACTTCATTTAAAACACTGTTGTTAAGCAATACATCATCATTGACTGTTTACAAAAGACTTGTTTATAAACATTACAAACAACAGCAACAAAGAGTACGAATGGATGTCAGACTTTTCTTGCCGAGTAGCTTCACCCCCGTGCCATCCTCAGCAATAATTACCTGCCAACTGAAAATGTATAAAAGTCAGCGTTGCTGAGTGAGCTCTAGTTTGATAAGTAATAAAATACTTTCTATATGTTATATATGAAAATACTCTTTCTGTAAAATACAACTCTGTACTGTATATGCGAGCACGCATCAACTATATGAACAAATATTGTTCGCTCTCTTTACTGTAGGCCTTGTCTATTCAATAAACTTTTATGTTTATGTTTCACTTTCTGTATGGACCAGTGAGCAATACCATAACTATATGCGCGATGGAAAACGGGTGATGGGCCATCTATATCCCTCGAAAGGGTCAATTGTATCCCTCGAAAGGGTCAACTATATCCCTCGAAAGGGTCAACTATATCCCCTGAAAGGGTCAACTGTATCCCTCGAAAGGGTTCTGTGTACTATGTACAAGGCCAACCCAATCACCAAGGACACGCTGCAAAGGTCCTGCCAATCTCAATTGATTGACCCAGTGTGCATAATAGGGTAGCTAACCCGAACACAGTTGAGCTAACGACAACATGGTCGTGTACCTCTTGTAAGCTTGCAAGACTTGTTAACATTTTCATTAATGTTCCTCTTCTTTCTTTATTGCTCTGTCACTTTATTATTACGATATACATTACTTTACGATAATAACATACCACGTAAAGTCACATACTATAAGTAATAATAATAATAGCAATAACAATAATAAGGAACAATCATAATCAATCATATCATGCATGAAAATCATCATCAATAAGCCCTTAGTCAACCTCGGTCAAAACCCTAAGGCACAGACTCCCAGAAAAATTCTGTAAAAATTTCTAAGTCTTAGGCGCATGGGAACTATTTGGGGCGCATGAGTCCTGTTCAGGCGTTTCATCACTATGTAGGCGCATCAGCCAACACTTAAGCATTTTTCACTTTGGGCGCATGAACTATTCAGGCGCATGGGCACTATTTGTGCATATCAACACTTAGACACATGAGTAATTCAGGCGCATGGACACTTAAGCGCATGAGCCACTTGGGCACATGGGCACTATTTGGGGCGCATGGCTACACTTAGTCGTCCAGCTAACATTTCTAGGCGCATGGGCCACTGTTTAGGCACATGGGCTGTACTTAATTATTTCTAAGGCAATCTTAGGCGCATGGGCTACTGTTTGGGCGCATGAATTACACTTAGTTCTTTCTAAGTCATTTTCAAGCGCATGAGCCTTATCTAGGCGCATGGACCTTCTGTTCGTCATGTTTCCGGTATGTTTTCAACCCAATCATCAAATCCATCTGTTCTAAGCTTAATGTGGCTATTCTAAACATGAATAACCTATAAGCATTCAAGAATCACGTTCATTCATGCACAATACACAGGGGCATACATACTCAAACATTTGAAAATCTTTTACATACATTTTCAGCCCCAAAGATGTTTGAAAACAAGTAAAAACCGGGGTCTAGAATTCACCTGGTGATACTTGGGTGTTCTTCCTTTTTACCCGCTTGCTATGAGTTCAAAACACCTAGAAACAACATCCAAAGACACACACACACGAGCACAAACACAACCCATAAGCATACAAACACATAACCGGGACAAAACCCACCATAAATATGCAAAAACCACGAATTCTTACCTTGAATTCGTTCACTTCTTCTTCTCTTCTACAAACCGAGAGTTCTCTTCTGCTCTCTCTCTCTAGAACCGAAGAAATGGTGATGTGAAATGAGGGTGGGCGGCCATGCCTACCTTTACACCAACTTTTCAAAGTTTTGTGCTTTTGGACACTCTTAGTCCCTCCACTTGGATTGAATTACCTTTCTTTCTTTTGTTCTTTATTTCTTTGTGTTTTAAAAAATATAACCAGGTGTTACATAATAATTATAAAATAGTTTTTGTAAACTTTAAATATTTTTTATAAACACCAAATAGTTTTCTGGAATTTTTATTAAAATATAGATAATAAAATTAAATTTTAATAAAACCTTTTTACGAAGATTATTCTAAGTTTTATTCCTATTAAAATGGATTTCAAATCTTAGTTAGCAAAATGATTTTTGATTTAAAAATGTTTAATTAAATTTTATATGTAACCTTATTAGTTATTTTAAATGTATTAATTACATATTTTCTATTAAAAGACATGAAATACTATATTTCCTTATTATTTTGCGTATTTACAAAACCCCCAAATTCGACTTAAAACCCTAGCCCTCTCTAATTCGTTAAACTTATTAAACTTAATCTTGTAATTATATATGTTTAGGTGCATTGTGACGATTCATCTTGGAACGATCTATATCATTCTTATTAATAATCTTTATAATATACTTATTGCCAAGTGAGTTTCCTTGCCCCCTTTTACATTTTCACACTATTTTGGGGTGAAACATGATACTTATACATCATACACTTATAAACGTTTGAGACTTGTAAAGCACTTGCAATTCATCTTTATATTTTGTCATGGTTATTTGTGTGTTATAAGTGATTATATGAGATACATCACTTGTTTACAATCATTAACTATTGCTAGTCTGGCGACGTCTTAGATCTTTGGTCCTGACAAGCCTATTTGGTGCTAAAGCTGAGGTATTGCGGCTCCTGATGACATGTAAGGCCCCGTTCCTGGGACGCTTACAGCTGGTGATTCATCGCACGTAAAACATATACTTTACATTTATTCATCAAAACATTGCAGCGGAAAACATAAAACAAATGGCATTTCATTTCATTCTAAAAACTTTTGTAAAATAATACATCGTTTGTCGATTACAAAATTACATTGTTGTCTTACATCACAAAAGCCTTAATTAAATGGATGCCATCCAAAAGAACTAAGTAGCCGCCTCGTACCATCCTCAGCAACGTTTACCTGCCAACTATAAACGTATAAAAGTCAGCGTCGCTGAGTGAGTTCTAGTTTTATATTAAAACATACATAAAATCGTTATTTATTCCTTTACAGAGTCCATACTATACGTTCCGTTCGTTCGTGATCGTACATCATACATACATACAAATAACATCGTTATTATCTTTCATTTTGTTCGTTAATCTTCGTTCATTCATTACATCTTGTGACATGTACAATACCCCGAACATTGTGCACGAAGCGGTTACTGGGCCTGAGGTCTATCATAGACCCCGAACATTGTGCACGAAGCTGACTCCAGTACCTGAGGCAAGTACATTTACCGTTCATCTTTTCGTTTTATTCCGGATCAATGCCATAGGTTATACCCCGAACATTGTGCACGAAGCTGGTTACTGGGCCTGAGGTCTTTCATAGACCCCGAACATTGTGCACGAAGCTGACTCCAGTACCTGGGGCAAGCGGCAAGGATCCCATACGTGTGGTCAATCACAAGGATTAGACCCTAGTGTGCATCCTTCTGGGGTAGCTAACCCACACACAGTTGAGCTAACACCCTTCATTGGGTGTGAACCTCCATACGTTTGCTTGCAAGACTTTTTACGTTCATTCATTCGTTAATGCATGCATTCATTCATCATGTTCCTCTTTCATTATATTTCACTTTACGTTACATAATACTTTCGGTTCATTCATCAACATAACACGTAAAGCCATGGAAAGATAAACATTCATCATCATAGGAACATAACATAGCATACCATACATACATCATCACAGGGCATCATACATACATAACATTCATCATGCATAGTCATGCAACAACATCATCATCATCATCATCATCATCATCATTATCATCATCATCATCATAACATGCCCATCATACTATCTATGACCCCAAAAGTCAAGTTATAGTCCCCCGGGAATTTCCCAAGTCAAAGCCTACTTTACACATTTTCCCCAAAAATCAAAAAAATATTCTAAGTCCTAGGCGCATGGGCACTATGCGGGCGCATGGACACTATTCAGGCGCATGGGGAACACTTAGGCGCATGGGCCATTTTCAAGCGCATGGGGACTTCTGGACGTTCGAGCACTTAGTAAATTCCAGCCCAATCTAGGCGCATGGGTACTATGCAGACGTATGAACACTTAGGCACATGGGCCACTTGGGCGCATGGGCACTATTGGGGCACATGGCCCTACCCTTAGTCATCCGACTAACATTTCTAGGCGCATGGGCCACTGTTCAGACGCATGAGCAGAACTTAAACATTTCTAAGGTAAATTTTGGGCGCATGAGTTACTGTTTAGGCGCATGACTTACACTTGATTCTTTCTAAGGCAATTTCAGACGTATGAACACTTATCTAGGCGCATGAGCATTCTGTAAACATGTTTCTAGGATATTTTCAATCCTAATCATCGAATCCATCTGTTTTAAGCATAATGTGGCCATTCTAAACATGAGTAGCCTATAAACCATCCAGAACTAACATCCAACATACACATTACATACGGGTATTCACGTAAACTTTGTAAAACCATTTTAATACGTTCCAGCCCCAAAGATAGTTTAAAACATGTAAAAACCAGGGTATAGAACTCACCTGGTGCAACTTGGGTGTTCTTCCTTTTAACCCACTTGCAAAGAGTTCAAAACACCTAGAAACAACACCAAAAACACACACACCTGAGCACAAACACAACCCATAAGCATACAAACACATAACCGGGATAAACCCGTCATAAACACATAAAAACCACGAATTCTTACCTTGAATTCGACCTCTCTTCTTCTTCTTATCTTCAAAACCAAATTCTGCTCTTCTTCCCTTGTTTCTCTCTCTAAAATGACCGAAAATTGGGTGTAGAAAAGGTGATGGGCGGCCATACTCCCTTTACACCAACTTTTGAAAGTTTTGACCTTTTTGGACACTTTTAGTCCCTCCACTTGGACTTTATTGCCTTTCTTGCTTTTATTCTTTATATCTTGATTTGTAAAAACAGTCGGGTGTTACAAGTCCACCCCCCTTATATAGGTTTCGTCCCCGAAACCTGTTATTCCTCAAACAGATGAGGATAATGCTGCCTCATCTCCTCCTCAGTCTCCCATGTAGACATGGATCCCTTCCTGTGCTTCTACTGCACACGCACAAGAGGAACCACTTTATTTCTCAGCCTCCTTTCTTTACCATCGATGATTGCCACTAGTTGCTCCACATAATTGAGCCTTTCATCAACTTCAATATCCTCCAGTGGAATAATCATGTCTTCATCAGCTATGCATTTTCTCAAATGAGATACAAGAAATGTCGGGTGAATTCCACTTAACTCATCTGGTAACTCCAATCTATAGGTCACCTCTCCTACTCGAGAAATAATTCGGAAAGGTCCTATGTACCTCGGGCTTAGCTTACCTCGTTTCCTGAATCGGATAATTCCTTTCCAAGGTGAGACCTTTAACATGACCCGGTCACCCACTGGAACTCAATTGGTCTACGCCGTTTATCAGCATACGACTTCTGTCTATCTTTAGTTGTCTTCATGAAGGCTTTGATCCTCTCCAGCTTCTCGGTCGTAGCCTCGATTACCTCGACGCTTCCCAACTCTTTCTGACCAATGTCACCCCAACAAATGGGTGTTCTGCATCTCCTACCGTATAGCATCTCGTATGGTGGCATACCAAAGCTGGCATGATAACTATTGTTGTACGAGAATTCAACTAACGGTAAGTGGTCGTCCCAACTTCCTCCAAAGTCAATCACACATGCCCGAAGCATGTCTTCCAACGTCTGAATGGTCCTTTCTGACTGACCATTAGTTTGGGGATGATAAGCCGTGCTAATATGTAACCTCGTCCCCATGGCATCGTCGAAATTCTTCCAGAATTTAGATGTAAACCGGGTGTCACGATCCGACACAATAGACACCGGCACACCATTACGAGTTACAATCTCCTTGATGAATAGGTCAGCCAACCTCTCGGATGAATATGTCTCGCGGATAGGTAGGAAGTGAGCACTATTCGTCAAGCAGTCAACAATCACCCATATGGCATCGTATCCTTTCGGAGTACGCGGCAACTTCGTAATGAAATCCATGGTGATGTGCCCCCAATTCCATTCGGTATATCCAAAGGTTGGATCTTCCCATACGGCTTTTGATGTTCCGCCTTCACTTGCAAACAAGTAAGGCATTTGCTCACATACTCCACCACCTCACGCTTCATACCCGACTACCAATAATCCTTCTTCATGTCTTGGTACATCTTTGTGGCACCGGGATGGATAGAGTATCGGGTCTTGTGAGCTTCGTCCATAATCTTCACACGTAGATTTCCAAAACGAGGAATCCACACCCGTCCAAATCGAGTTTTAACACCAAGTGTGTTTTCACTCAATTCCCCAACTAGACCTCTCATTCTTTCAGGGTTTAGATGATCTTCTCTTAATGCCTCATCCTGAAACTCCTTGACTTGCTTCATTACCTCGGAAGTCATGATTAGTTGGTATGCTTTCACCCGAATTGGCTCGGGCCTCTCCTTCCGGCTAAGAGCATCAGCCACCACGTTAGCTTTGCCCGGATGGTAATGGATCTCATAATCATAATCCTTATGAGCTCCAACCATCGTCTCTGCCTCATATTCAGGTCCTTCTGCTCAAAGAAGTACTTTAAGCTCTTGTGGTTGGTGAAGATGGTGCACTTCGTTCCGTACAAATAATGCCTCCAAATCTTTAGTGCAAAGACCACAGCCGCTAGTTCCAAGTCATGAGTAGGGTAGTTGACCTCATGAACCTTCAGCTGTCGGGATGCGTAGGCTATAACTTTTCCTCTTTGCATTAACACACACCCCAATCCCGAGTAAGAAGCGTCTGAGTACACCACCAAATCTTCGCTTCCATCGGGTAATGACAAGACAGGAGCTTGATTCAACCTCGCCTTTAACTCCTCGAATGCCTTCTCCTGAGCCTGACCCCATACATACTTTACATCCTTCCGGGTCAACTTAGTCAGTAGAGAAGCAATCTTAGAGAAGTCTTGGTTAAATCTCCTATAGTAGCCCGCCAAACCCAAGAAACTATGAATCTCGAATGGCGTCTTTAGAGACATCCATTGCGTCATTGCCTCTACCTTAGCCGGGTCCACCATAATCCCATCGGGATTCACCACATGATCCAAGAACTGAACTTCGCGTAACCAAAACGCGCACTTGGAGAATTTTGCATACAACTTCTCCCTTCTTAACGTCTCTAGAACCTCCCGAATGTGACCGGCATGCTCAATCTCACTCTTCGAATAAATCAGGATATCGTCAATGAACACAATCATCGATTTTCAGCCCCAAAGATAGTTTAAAACGTGTAAAAACCAGGGTCTAGAACTCACCTGGTGCAACTTGGGTGTTCTTCCTTTTAACCCGCTTGCAAAGAGTTCAAAACACCTAGAAACAACACCAAAAACACACACACCCAAGCACAAACACAACCCATAAGCATACAAACACATAACGGGATAAAACCCGTCATAAACACATAAAAACCACGAATTCTTACCTTGAATTCGACCTTTCTTCTTCTTCTTATCTTCAAAACTGAGTTCTACTCTTCTTCCTTTGTTTCTCTCTCTAAAATGACCGAAAATTGGGTGTAGAAAAGGTGATGGGCGGCCATACTCCCTTTACACCAACTTTTGAAAGTTTTGTCCTTTTTGGACACTTTTTGGACACTTTTAGGACACTTTTAGTCCCTCCACTTGGACTTTATTGCCTTTCTTACTTTTATTCTTATATTTTGATTTGTAAAAACAGCCGGCTGTTACATGACATATGCTTGTTCATCATGGGAACCAAATACACTTAGCCAATCTTATATACTTGTAATCAAGTCGAGGTTTGGTTGCAACGATATGTGTTCTATAACCTTACTAACTTATAACCTATGACATGAATTGCTACTTGTAACCTTGTTATATTATGTATGAAAACCTTCAAAACTCCCAACTATTTTAGTTGACCTTTTATCTTTATTATGTTTCAGGTAATCCTCAAGTTTAAAGGGATCTTTTGAAGCTTGTAATAATCTAGGACTTGGACCTAGATAACGAAATGAAAAGATTACATTTTGTTATGCTATGTTTGAACTTATTTCATGTTTGAGACTTATGTTTTTAATTCCTTTTGAAACTTATAATTCGAATATTTACATTTAAATACAGCGTTATGTGGCTGCGAACAATCTTAACCCTCACATCTCGATGATTCCGCCGTCAAGGTTGGGGTGTGACAGATTGGTTTTAGAGCCCATAACTATACGGATTTAGGTTATTAGAAATGGTGACCTAGACTATAGCTTATGCATGAACCTCATAGAATAATATTTATATTCTTGTAAATATATATATTGTTTGCATGCTACATAATGCTATACCATACTTATGTGCAACTTGATGCCTTAGCATAGGTTTGCCTTGTAATTGTTTAAACTTTGTTACTTGTCTCCCTAAACTTACCTTTGACACTTTGACTCTTCCCGACAAATGAAACTTCTTAATCTTATTCTCGACGACAAGTGGAATCATATACTTATGTTTAAGACTTGGATCTTTAGACTTATGTCTAATCTATGAAAATCTTATCAAGGTTTTGATTTCATGAACCTAAGAAACTTATGTGACACATAGACACATGTATTCTGGATTTCCTGGCAAAAGGCCTTCGGGCTAAGGCAAGCATATCGCATAAATCCTATGGGACTAGTTATGCTTACCTGGGGATTTCTGGGATGAGTGATAAACTATGGTTAACATACACAAATTTCTAAGGCGAATTGGGTCAACTTACCTTGATGTGTCAACGTTTCCAAATGGTAATGCATTACCAAATGGTACCATTCCTTGTGCCTTACAACCCTTGCCTTATCCTCGTTGAATTATAATCCTTGTTATTCTCTTTCTTGTGTCTAACTCATTTTGCATATTCCAGCATGTCTCGTCATCATAGAAAGCGTGGAAGTTCTGATCGTAACCTAGCCGCCATGATTGCTCGACAAATGGCTGTTGTCATCCCGACCATGGTTGCTGAACTTAATAGCACTTAATGACCAACGCTAGC